>VDFB02252843.1:0-42371 GCA_007258455.2 Sequoia sempervirens | reverse complement strand
TTGAAAATAATATTTCTAGGTGAGAATATTGCATATTGTTATTTGATTTATGTATTATTTTAGATTGTATTGGCACTAATTCTAATATACATATTTATGGAAAAAAATCTCTACAAATAATTTTTAAAATTTGAATTTGAAATAAATATTTATAGATAAATTGATATAATATTATGAATTAATTCAATTGATCTTACCATTTTTTCAAAAATGTTCTACTCAAACAACAACCATAAGATTCTAATTTTGGAGATCCAAATTGAAATCCTTCAAAAGTGGCATATGAACTAAAGCGTGATAAAATGAATATAAAAATATAGAATGAAAAAATAAAAATAAAAAAATATATATTTAAAAAAAAATTGTATAAATAATAAAATAAAAAGTATTTATAATCATAAAAGTATATTAGAAAAAAGTTACTAGTAAAATAAGAAGAAAAAATTTATATAGTGAATTCTCCATGCTTTGTTATGAAGTGATGCTCACTTGTAATGACTTGAAGCTTTGTGCAAATATATTTCTTAGGCATTCACACATTTGGTATCTCTCATTACGCATCCTTCATTGACAAACATTATCTGCAAAACTCTCATATATATTGACTCCTACACTAGTGAAATAGTTACAATTAGGGGAGAGGGTCCAATAGTGATGGGGGTACCAATAGTTGTCATAGTACATGTACATTCAAAGCCCAATATTTCAAAACTATGGAGCTAGTAATTGTAAGAGAGGACCCAACAGTTGAAACAAATAAACCCATTACATTCAAAAAGCAACAAATCATATGATGCCACATTGACACACTAAAAAACATGACTTAATGCACCACTATTGGTCTAATTTTTTTGGGGGTCTATTATGACCCCTCAGCAAAAAGCATGTTGATGACACCTTTTTTCTCGGTCTATGCAGGTGAAACAAAATATTTGAATTGTCCATGTCCCTAGCCACTTGGGGATATAATTTTTTAATGTCAATGTTGCATATTCATTGCTATGTCAACCCATAAAGTTAGGGTGCACCACTATTGGGCCCTCTCCCCTATTGCAGTGAATCAAAGTCTCTTGTTTGAAATATTTTTAGTTGGCATGTTAAAGAAGGTTCAACTTGATGTGCTAACGGGAAGTGAGGGAGAGATTCTCGTGGCTTGTCAATATTCCATTTCTAAAATATTCCACTGTCAATGCAAAGAGCCACTCCTCCTCATCCTCATAATCAATATGAATGGCTAGGGTTGCTTATCTTACTAATATTAAGAGATATTACAATGTATTTCAATTATAAAAATGTCTACCTCATCTATTCCTAATCATGCCAATATATTTCCTTTCTTTCATCTTCTAAACATGAAATGGTTAATTTAATTCCTATTATTAGGATAAAGAACATGAACCTCTAGTAAGGAAAAGGATTAAGATCAAAATGTCATCAAAATTAGGAACTTCAATAATTATGTTGAGATTTCTTTGACATTTGGATATTAATCATTTTCCTTACTAAAGCTTTATGTTCTTTATCCTCTTCTTATTCTTCCTTTCCTCCCTAGACAACACAACCAACCTCTTGTTGAGAAATAAAAAATAAATATGTCACTATATGTACAGAAGATAACAAGAGTTCTAAGTAGGTGACTTGGTTTTAGCACATTTGACAAAGGAGAGGCTCCCACAAGAAATATACAAGTTAAAATGGAAGAAAATATGCCCATGCAAAGTGTTGAGGAAATTTTCATCCAATGTCTATGGGATTGAGCTACTAGAAGGTATGTACATATCCCTCATATTCAATGTTGTTGATCTATACAAATTCCATGGAGGGGATACATGTTTACAAGAGAATTGATGTTCAAATTTGGAAGAGGCACAAGAATGGATACACCAATTACCTAAAAGGAGGCTTGAAGAAGTAGACAAGATGATTGATTCTCAAGTGGCTAAGATTATTAGAGGAAGGGACTAAATAAAATATATGTTCCATTAGAAGAACAAAGCTATAGATGAAGCTTCTTGGTTGAGTGTTGTAGAGCTAGCCAAGTATGGAAGTTTGGTTCTAGACTTGTCAAAATGTTCATGAGTTTGCAAAATCATGGAACATTTCACTTTCCTGGCATGTCTAATTCAAGAGCATTCGGGTCCACTTGCAATCCTTTGTCAAAAAAAATATTATCTTGCTTTGTTGTTGTTTTCTTCCTTATAATTATTTTTTTGTAGGAGTTGATAAAAATTTGAAGAATTCCTATGTTTTCATGGGAAAATGAAGACATAACATTGAAGAAGAGAAAAAAGGGTTTGGACACATTTCCAGTTTGGGGAAGATCTAATAAAAATGAAGCAAGTTATAGAGCTACAGAGCTTTGGCATGCATCTAGACTTTTTGGAAGTTCTGGCCCTATTTGGATCCCCTCTGAATCCCCAAATGATGTTTTGGGTGTTGAATTTCAACCTAAGACTTATCTTCTAAGGCATTGTGGAACTTTAGCTTACTTCCAAACCTCATTAGATTATCTATTGTTTTCTCATAATTCCTCTTGTCACCTAATTTCCCACAAGATTGTTTAATGTAAAACTTATAACTGCTTCACGAAATATCTTAATACCCATTGAATCACTGTAAATCCTAACGCCCCTTAGTTTTGTACATTTCCTAATGCCCCTCATTTTCCTACAAGGTCATTGAATTTGTAAATTCTCCTTGTTGTAAGATCCATCTCAATGGTTCATGATTCCTCATAGAACATGCTATTATAAAAAAATTTACTCCCATGTGGATATCATCCGCATAGACCTCAAATTGTCACAACGTTTGAGACCCCTCAAATTTCCACAATTTCTCTTTGTGCCCAATTTTGAAGACCAAGGTGAAATTTTTATAACTATAAGGATATGTCCTAATGACCCTCACATTTCCACAATGTCTTGTGGTCATGACTTCTCCACATGAGTCCCTACAACAAAAACTCTTGGATTTCAACAAATGCTTGGCAAGCAATAGAAGGTGTCAAAAATAGTTATAACAACATGTATGCATATTTTTTAGGCCAATGAGGACTTGACATGTGTCCTATCACTCTAGGAAATAGAGAGGCCATCACCTTCCACAATATGACTATAATTTGGGATTAAATTCCTTTGGAGAGGGACATCTTCTAGAAAACTTCTTCTAAATTAGTTAGAAATTGGGGAGGTTAATAACTAAGTGTTTCAACATAAGGGTTTAGAAGACCTTCTTGTTTAGTGCATATAATTTGTAAGGATTTGATGCTAGGAAATGTATGAAGGATAACATGTATTCATGTTAGAAAACTCCTATTATAATAGTTCATTTTTCATGGGAATAAAGTATAACTATGTAATTATTTTTAAATTTTAATATTGTTGCTTGGTTCAATAGCCTATTAAGGCCCCTGAATCCTAACCTGTGCTAATATATTTACATTTACCAATTGATTATACATCTATCCCTATACCTGCTAGATATGGGAGATGGAGGTTTTCTAAAAAAATATATATATAAACAAGTAACTTTACCACCATGATACCACTCCAATGTTTGAGCTCCTTGGCATGGTGTGGGTGGGGGCCACTAGCACTTTCAAGCTGGTGAAGTGGACTCTACAGGAATTCAACAGGGTGAATATCAAGATCAGGGGTTTGAAAGAAAATGTGCAAAATATGTCGGAGGGTTCTTCCTCGAATATTTTGATTGATAGAATTGTGGATTTAGAGTGTTCTTTTTATGACTTAAAGTCCTTATATGAGTAATGTTTCTCTGAATTGGAGGCTAAGGTTTTGGATGCCAATGTGGACATCAAAAAGTTGTTGCATGCCTGCCACATTTCCGTTAAGAATAGTTTTGATTCCTTGGAGGTTTTTTTTGCAAGATAAGTGAGTTCAGAGAAGACCAGATCTACTTTGTTGAGTTGATGGAGAAGGACCAGGTTTCAAAGGGAAATGGGAAAAAGGTTGGAAAGGATGAAGTTAAAGGCCCTGCTACTAGAGGGAAGGGTAACCTGAGGAAATCCTTTGAGGAGGACAAGAAAGAACTATTGGAAATGATATATCTACATCATAACCAAGAGCTTGAGGTGGCTAACACCTTAAGGAACATAAAATAGTGTCCAGATCTGTGTTTTTCTTTGTTGTTTTCCTTACTGTTGGGTCTATGTTTGTTTACTATTGTTTTGCTACTTTTTTGTTGATGGCTATTGTCGATGGTTTAATGTTTTTACCTTTAAGCAGCATTTTGTATGTTCAATTGTAAAGGGTTTAAGGTCCCTTCAAAAAAAAAATTCCCATATAATCAAAACTTTACCACCATCCATGAATAATATGGCATTAGTTATTCCAAACCTTTTGTTCTTCCAAAATGTTTAGAATTAGGAGTAGCTACAGAGCTAGCACTCACCTCATCAAGATGAGGCATCTTTTAGAGTATAAAAACTATTACTAATGAGGATTATCACTTGACATATGACCATTTTAGGATATATTTATTTCCATGAATTAACATTCCTCTCATTGATCCCACATAAATCAACTATGATCTTTTTATTCTTGTTGATATAGCATTGCCACATGATTTGGCACAAATGATTGAAGAGGATGATTTGTATAGGTTGAGCATATTTCTCATGTATGATCAATTAGATGCATGCCAATTTATTAGAATAGAGTATGGGATCTTTCTCAAATATCTATCAACACATATCGATCACTAAATTTTAATAGAAAAATTGACCATACTTAGGTAGCTACATCAAGATTCCATATCTAGTGCTTCTTTTCATTTTGGAGGGCTTCTTGACATAAAATTTATCTCCTAATTATTTTCATCTTTATTTTTTTCCTCAAGATTCCATATCTAGTGCTTCTTTTCATGTTAGAGGGCTTCTTGACATAAAATTTATCTCCTAATTATTTTCATCTTTATTTTTTTCCTCTCCTTTCCTAAAGGAATATACCTTTGATAATCCTTTTTCTTTGGATATATTAATTTTGAACAAAGGGTAGGAGTTTTTTTAGCCACTCCTTTGCTCTATCCACCACCACATGTGTTATTGTATAGATGTAGGTGTCTTCAATAAATAACCAATTGACCCTAATAATCTATAGGTTGAATATTTTATTTTACTCATATGAAGGGCCAATCACCCTTCCATCCTATATTATGCCCTTTAGGACCTTGTCCACATTGAGATTATTGATCATTGGCATGGTCATTCTCAAGTAGTCCCTCACTCCTACCTCATGTTCATACTTATAATCTACATAATAATCCTTAATGTAAATTTCAAGTTTATAAAAGGAACAAATTATGGGTCCCGTCCTCCTAGTTGGATCAAATTTTCCTCTAACTTTATATCTAGGTACACGCTAAAAATACCATTTTTAGTTCTATTATCCTAGAATGATTGTATAATGAGCATGTGTATGGTCCAACTAAAATTTTCATGATTCCCTACCTTATTCTTTCCTACTAGCTAGTATTGAATATCCACTAGCTATCTACATATTCCAATAGTATTATCTTGTCATACCAAGGTAATTTGGTAGCTTGCATGGAGCTTTTTATAAACCTCCAACTCTTATGTAAGTAATATTTGGAACTAGATAAATAAGCTTCCAATTATACTAGTACTTCACAAGCCTCCAATTACATCTTATTATAATTATTCTTCAAATGTCTCACCAGAAAATGTTAAAATGCATCATTTACTCTATTATAACTCTTGTATCTCTCATTTAGTTCTAATTGTGGGTAATAATCATAGACATTTTTTTCTCTTAATTCTAGCCTTTCTCACTTAGTTAAGACTAGGAAAATTTCCCTTCTAGCTTGTAGATATACCAAGTAGGAGATCATGTAAAATTTATTTATTTATTGCACCTCTATTAGTTAGTTATGTAGATTCTCACTAATGATGATTCATTGGTCTATCTTCTTCTCCTCTAGGATGGATAAGATGAAGGAGCACATCAAGGGATATAATATTTTGGTATTTCAATAACCCTTAACCATATTAAATATGGTGATCAAATAATGCATCCCCTCCTTAAATTCACTTGTGTGAAGGATTTTGGTGATCTTTTGAGAAGAATATTTTATTGTGATCAACTAGTTGTCATTTATGTAACTAACAAATTTTGTGTTTTTTTCTCATATTAGTTGAAACCTACCTTCATATCCACTCTATCATATTTAGAATAAATTAGTAGAAAAAATATCCCCTTTATGGCCTTAGGGTTGATGTTGTAGACTATCTAATAAGTAGGTCTAAGGACCTTAGTATAATCTACATTATATTTCTTACCACATGCTAATAACAATTATATAGAATAGAGGGATATTAGGAATGATGTTTCTTGTACTAGTGCACTTTGCATGACACACTAGACACAATTTTATCTACCATCTTCCTTATTGAATCTCTCAACAAATATTTTTTCATTTACATCTCCTAAAATAGTGTTCCTAATTTATACCCATAGAGAAACTATTTTGGAAGTGGGTGATACCCATTATGTTCATCTCTCATTTTCCTATATGGTGGATTTTATAACATTATCTCTATAAAAAATCATGATAAAAAATATTATAAATTTTTACATAAAAATCATCCATGTAGGTCTAAGAGTTGTGAATATCTAAAAATAACACTTACATGAATGAAGGTAAGAGATAGTGCAAAATATCAAAATTCTTAGAGGAAAAAATAGATTAGGATAAATGTCTCAAGATGCCTCATGCATATCTGTTAGTTAATCTAGTCAAGGGATTATACTAAGGATTGCTAAATTTTGTAATTGTTTTAACTCTAGAAATTTAGAAATAAGAAGCCAAGAAGAGGTACCAAGATACCAGGTTTTATGATATCAAGATACTTCATGTGAGTTGGCATTGGGTAAGGAAAAACTCTTAAAATTTGAAATTATATTTCAAAAGATAGGCAAGGTTTGGGCTTTACACTTAAAAATTATGAGGTACTTGATAATTAACTAAATTCCTAAAATCCTAGACCTAAAGAATATAAAATAAAATAAGTGTTAGGGAATAGGCATCAAGATTAACACTTATGTGGTATTATATTAATTGAATCCATAAATTCTTAGAACCAAAAATATTTGAAGACTAAATATAGTCAAGAACTAGAGTTCATGGCTATCACTTAATTGATAATAAATTAAATGCATATTTAAAGTTATAGGCCTAAATTTTTTTATGGGAAAGTAAGATTAAAGAATTAGAGCTCATGATTAGCAACTATGAGATACTTGATAAACAAATTCCTAGAAGCTCTAAACCCAAAATCTTCAAGGACATAATAGAAGATAAGGCTCTCATTCTTAAGAATTTATATTATTGTTATGAAAAAGCCCAAAATAATAGGTCCAATAGAAACTGAGGTTTGGGGATTTAGCATTACAAGTTCAAAATAAGAAGGTATTGAACTCCTTAAACTATAAACCATGATAAGGTTTCAAACAAAGTTAACATGATTACAAGAAAATTAAGCTTGAGACTAGGGTGGTTTATTTTAGGATTTCTCTAATTTTGATCACTATTCAATCAACTAACATAGCTAAGGCATGGAATCAGACCCACAACCTTCTAAACAAAACCTAATATAAAAAACACAAAAGCATCAATTTTGAGATATAAATTTGAAATTAAAGACAAGGATCAAACCAACCTAGAAGATAAAGATGTGAAAATTTTTGGACAATGTGTGATTAAACTCTAAGGCACCACCAACTTGTAGCTCTCACTACATCAAAAAATATAAGTATTTTCTTTGATAACAAAAAATATAATGATCTAAGAAAGAAAAGAGATTGGGAACATGGAGAGTCAAGAGTGCTAGATAATAGGATCAGAGTGAGAAAAGGATAATCCTTCATGGAATTTGAATGTAGTCATGTGTGGAAAAATTAGTCATAATTATGGAATTATGGAGGTAGATTAGTCATAAGACAAATCCCTTAATAGACACCAGGAATTGTGGAATCTAGAAATTAGCATCTCAACATGAAAAGGTTTAGACCCCCAAGCTAAACAATATACCTAGGAAACTCGAAACTTGAATACACTCCTAATCAAAAGGAAACTTGTCAAGGAGAAACCATCAGCTCTAATCACAAAGATAGGAAATCAAGATTTAAATAAAAATTATAATTATCAAATAGGTATGTGATGTCTCAAATTAAAGAAAACTAGAACAATGGTTAGGGTTTTGGGAACCATTCTACTAAGCACCATGGTAGGAAAAATCCATAATCCCCAAGAAATGATAAAATACTCAAATTAAACTTAAAATATAGGGTTTTGAAATAAGCGACTCATTGAAAAACACCAAAGGAAGGCATTTTTTCCCCTTACATAAAATGAATAAGTTTATGAAAGATGGGATTAAATCCACCTCCTAACAAGTAAATAATGAGAATTCAAAAGTATACAAGCAAGGAAATAGGGCTATTTTTGTAAGGTAAAATGGGGCGAGTGTTCTAGGCACAACACAATATTGTATTAACAAAAAATAAACTTTTTGTATGAATTTCTTAAGCATTGCATGCCATTACAACACTATAATCACATTTTCATTTTCTAGTTTTAACATATTCATTTCAAGATCAACCAACTGTTAGAATTTCATGTAATAAAACATATGAAGGAATTAGGATCCCAATTGTGAACATAATGGCTAATGCACATTGTGAACATGACCATGTACTTAAATTTTTATTCTATGCTTCATGTTTTCCCATATCTTAGTTCATTCAATAATGAAATGCTAATTGAAGTAGATGCCAAATTATTTAAATATCACTTTAATCTTGAGGTTACCTATTGAATCATTGGTACCAAGAGATTTCATGGAAAATAACTATAGAGGAGTAGATTTTCTACCCTTAAGATGATGAGATCTTGACCAGAAAATAACCCTCAACTACCTGGAAGATCAAAGCTCGGGTGATGGGATAAAATAATGAAGTTTGTTTGTCTATGTTTTATGTGGAATTAAAAAGTGAGAGTTCCAAAAATAGAGAGTAGGTCATAGAGGTCTATTAGATAGCCTGACGAGCTCTCATGCAAAGATGACAGCATGGTGTGTGGAAGTCCCCGTGGCACGTTGACATCTCATATGGATCAAAAATTGAGAGCATGCCAAAAAAACAAAGTGAATACTATTGTTTTAATTACTAGGAACTTTGAGAGTGCAAAAGTAATAGAATATAATAGAAATAAAAATGAATTAAACTAAATGAAGTTTAAATGATGAAATGAGAGAAGAAGGGAAGAAAGTACTCACAAGAAACTAAGAAATGAAGCCTCCAACAAAGAGATATCTCCAATACCTACACACACAAGGCTAAGGAAAAATGTTGGGGTTATTTAGGGTCTTTCCTTAGTTAAACCCCTGCTTCAGTGTTTCCACCTCCATGAATAGCCAGATGAGATAGAGAGAATGAGATAGACATGATAGAAATAAATGTGCTTGAATAACATAATAATTGAATTGAATGATAATGCAATAAAAAAATCACAATTACCCTCATTTAGCAAGATAGGAATGCTGAGAGGAAGATATTGTAATCTCCAATCTTGAAAGAACAACGTAGAGTGCCTGGTGAGAGTAAGAAAATGTAACAAAGATGGTAGAATGAAGCCACTATCATGTAGAAAGAGATTTAAGAGTGAGTTAGAATGAACGATTGATTGAATGAATGATATTAGTGGAAGAAATGCCAAAATGGAGTGTTTTTTGAAGGTATACACATGCAAGGGTTGTCCTAGCATGCCTACAAGCTCACAAAGGTGTTATGTTCACTAGTAGGTGGCAAACATAGTATCTCAACAACAACTACAATCAGGAATCTATTCCAAAAGTTTGCACAACATGCAGACGTCTATGTGGCACATGTTCGTCCATGACATAAATCACCATAATGATGGGAGACATATGGGTTAGGAAATTAAGGATTAAATTAAGGTTAGATAATAGAAATATTACTTTATTATCTTTAATTTAGCTAAAGGGGAGGCTCGTGTGATGTGAAAAAAATTGGTATCATTTAAGGATAGTCACAACTAGTCAAAGAAGTTTAGAAGGGAAAATAGTAAGTGTATCAAAATACTAAGAGATATGATATATTTATTTTATAATTTAAAAATTAAAAATTAATTTTATTGAAACTCTTAAAGTTATGAGGTAATTAAATGTCTATGAATGGATAAATCAAATATAATGCAATTTTTTTGTTATTTAATGTGGAAAGTTGTTGAGTGTTATAATTTTTTTGTGGTTAGATGGTCTTTAATTAAACCATCCAAACATGACTATGTTATAAATGATCACAAATGAAGTTTAAATTCACTTCTCATAGATGGTAATAGTATACATTGAATGAGATGATTGTTAAGAATTTAGTTGAATAGTTTGATTCAATCAATATTCACATGTAAAAATAGACAAAATCTATAATCCCCTTTCATTTCAAAATTAATGCATTTTAAGGTGGTTTCATATGTAATGTATATATTATTGTGAAAAAATACTAAAAATATGTTAAAATAAAATAATGAAATTATTCTCTTGTATAGTAAGAGGGAGACCCAAGTACATAGTAGGTAATAAAGTAATTCTACATTGCAAAATAGTTGCAATAAGATGTTGCATTTCCTTAAGGGTGTTGGAAACGTACACAAAGCTCTTAGTATAATTAGTTTTCTATCCAAAGATAACCAGCAAGTAATTCAACAAGTACTTCTGCTTATAAGCTTCATGTATAGAAGACTTGCTAAATAAGATATTTCTCAACTTAAAATTTAATATTTTCTCTAAGTTGTACTTTACTTGTCTAATAAGATCTTTTCTTTTTATATAATCTAAAAGTATAACATCATTTCAAATATTATATTTGATCATTTGCATGTATCAAGAAAAATGTATAACAAAAACAAATTAAAGTAGCCCAAGAACACATATATTCATAGGTCTATCATATAAGAGATTTGGGATCATGATTGATTTAGATATTGGTTTGGTGGGTTTTGAGATCATATGTCTCATTACTCCACATAGAGAAAGATAGATTTACAAGGCCAAAAAGACCACATCACTACTTGTGATTAATCACAATTGGGGTTTTACTTGTAACTATACACTTCAATCAAGCATTACATACATTTTCTCAATACATAACAATAACCGAAACATAATAAAACCAACCACTCAACATATAATTCATATTTCCATAATAATATTTGAATATTGACATCATCTTAATAATATGATCAATATAAGATTAATCATTTACAAAATACTAATTAACTCAACTAGCATATAATATTAAATGAAAACAATCAAATTGAAAGAACTACAAAACTTAAATCTTATACATGTATATACATACACACACATATAACACAAGTATCCAAGAAGTATTACAAAACATCATTGAATATCATTTATATTTTTGGTACAAAATGTATCATGTGTAGAAGGCATAAATGCATGTGGGTCTTATAGGACTAATAAATTAACTAAAATAAGTGCTCATAATTTAAATAATAAAATAATGATATTTAGTTAGAAATCTAATGAAGATATGTCATGACAAATGTTTGGAAGTGTTTCATTAATGTGTAGAAAAATAAGATTAGTTAGATAAATACCTTGGAATCTAGAAAATCAATGTTTGTTCTCTTATTTCGCTTTTGTGATCATCAAAGCAATCTATCATATTGTGGATTGAACAAAGATATGGATCTAAATTTTAAAATAGATTTGAAATTGTTAATTTTGATTTCTAATTTAAGCTTATCTTAATATCTTGAATTATAATAAAAAATATGTAGTGTTTACTGTTATCGATTAGATTTGCACCCTGCTAAATACAAGATTCAACAATCTAATGACACATGGAAACCTCCTTCAGATATGGGTGATCTTAAACAAAAAAGGAATGTCTAGAGTGAGTTGGTTCTCCGAATGATTGATCCTATTCTAAAGATTCTTCTGAGGAAAGGGATAGAGAAAGATGACTGAAATGAAAACTACGACTTAAAATGATTTTCAGAACTTGATAATAACTTAATGATGACTCTAGTTTTTTCCCACAAACAGCTTTCAGAAAACAACAGTATTTCACAATTCCTCATGAACACTAAACACATGAATAATTTGCATGAAGATTCAAACTTAAATACAACATGCAACCTATATTTTATGAACTTTCTGCACCAAGATTACAATTCTAGGACATAATAAGGATTCTTCAAAACAAAAATCACAATATAACATCGAACTAAAACTGCAAAAGAAACATAATTGAGGAATAGGAGTGTTGCTTTATTCAACTGAAGGAGTATGCCATAATCTGAACTGAGTATAAAAAGGTTTACAAGCTCAAAAATGTGTATGAGCAAGAAACTGAAATCTGAACTAAGAAGAAAGAAAAAAGACTAAGTCTTTTCAAAATATATCTCTCAAGAAACCCTAATCTGAGCTCACAAAGAAGCTCAAGGAAAAAAAGCTTCAAACTGTCTCAAAAGACTGCATAAAAGCAGAAAAAGCACACTGATTTTATGATCAAACTGTAAAGCCTCAAAAAATAGGCTGAATTTGCTTTAAAAGCCAGAAAAACAACTTATCTCTCCAAGATAAAGCTCAAACTCGACCAAGAGGAAAAGTCAATACAATTTGCTAAAAATAGCAAGAAATCATAAAACAATTTATAAAAGATTGCTTTATACTTCTGCTTTACATGATTGCAGACTGTACAACTAGTCTATTTTTTGCAATTAAAAGATTACAAAATCTTTTGCAAAAAGAATATACATCCTTATTTCACCAATACAATGCTTTATTTTTCTTTAAAAAATCATAAAAATATCAATGGAAAATTGTTCTCTCCTATCAACATCTCTAATTGATTTCTCAAAAATCAATTAAAAAATAGAAATCCCTAAGTTTATTTATCTCCTTGCAACTCTCATTGATTTCTCACAAAATCAATAAAAATAGGTTATTCAAATCTACAATTTTCTCTAAGGCATAAGGGTGAGTGTCAATAAAAACAACACAAGCCCTAAAGACTTAACACAGCCCCCTACATTAACAAATAACCCTAAGCCTTAGGAAAATAATTCCATCATTCTTCAAAGCTTGACTTAGGCATATTAGAGTTCGGCCACCAAAACATTAGGCTTTAGACTTTAAAATTCATAATGCAAAAATAACCCTAATTCGAATTTCTCCACATTCTAATATCAAAGGTGAAAATTCAAAGGCAATTATAATGTTGGCTCGAATTAGGGCAGGAGACAAAAGTGGTCAAACCCTAAAAATGATTCATTTTCTCAATCATCACTGTGAAAAACTTGCTCTGCCTGAGAGAGCACGCCGCCACCATGATTGAGCTCAATCCTTAGCTCACATGCTCAAGAGTCTTCACTTTTTCCTTCTGACAGTCGAATCTTGACTGGGTAAGCTTGATTTGTATATTATTGTGGCTTTACTGCTTCATTCAAAGAACAAGAAAGGCCATTAAGGCCCCAGATTTTACACTCTTGGTTTCTGACTTCTCTTTTCACATTCTCATGGCTTTATTCTTCCTGTTCATCCTGTATAAGCTCAGGCTCACGCATGGAAGCTCTATGAGGGAGCTTGCTCGAGGGTTTTGTTCTTTATTGCACACAAGGTAACATAGCTATTATCATATTTTTTATGGCCTCACTCTTGAGGCATTTCTGGTCTTGTAGCCATGGCCTTAACATAGTCTTTTATGCATTTGTGATGGCTCCTTACTTGTGCTTATTATTTCATTTCTTATGTGTTATTTGTCTCCACTGGCCATCCTATATGAGCTCGCACTAGATGCTTTGCTTGGGATTTTTGAGACTTTACAAAGCTTTGGCTGCGGCTATGAACATTATCCTATAGGCTTAAACTGGTAAATCTTGCTCAAAGCATTTATTTCATTCTTTAGAACTTAAAGAACTTTTCTTTTATGTAAGAAATCACGGCCATACACAGGCCACACCATGTGTATCTTAGAAAAGCATTTTTTAGAGCTTCTGGGCTCGGCCCAAAACTAGATATGGGCATTTGTTATTCTAGAGAGAATTTATTACTCTGATACTTCCTCTTATAGAGCTCAACCATTATGATTTCCATCTGTATTCTTGCTATTTCATGTAAAATCCTCATATGGGTTGTCACTGCAAGTTATAATTTCTGTATTTAAAATCAAACCCCAAATGTGGGTATATGGGAAACAAAATCTGTATATTCATTTTGCATTCAATTTATGGGCTCGACCCATGATGGCTGGTGTTTTTCTTTGACATTATGTTGAAAAACCCTCACACGGGCAAGCTGGAAATTGCATTAAATCTATTTGTCTTGATATTCCTATGAAAACTAGCTCGACCCCTGAAGATTTACTTATTTGTATTTATGTATATGTCTTTTTGTGAAGAAGAGTACCCCTGAATGCATTACTATTTCCATACTGTTTTCTCTACACACAATTTTTTTTGGATTACTTTACTCCACCATACAGCAACTCTTACTTTTTGTCCTTGCACTTCACATTTGATAATGAGAACAGTTATGAACTCGCTTTTGCTTAGTGACCACAAGTACTCTGATAGAATAGTGTCATCTATATTCTTCAGGCCACTTTGATGCTACCTCCTTATTGATTTTTCCCTTGAAGGAACTCAGGATGATTGACTTCTTGATTATGTTCTTGGACCTATGCAGAAATTTTAATTGAAACATTGTAGTTCTATGGATTGCATCTACTTGATTATTTTAGTGCATGATTAACACTTCAGAGACACCTTTCTGTTATGTTTTTCATTTCCTTGTCATTCTGGAACAATCATTTCACATTGTAATTCCTAATGTTGTATTTGTATAATCAGTCAAACTGGAACTGACTATTCATTTATTATTTGAGTGCATTATCCATCCTTTCATACTCTTGGGCTTCAACCTGGCACTCTTCATGCATTTTTATGCTCCACTTAACAAACTGTTCTATAAATCTGTTCTCTTCTGAGATGAAAATTGAAACAAATCTCTTCATTAAGGCATAATGTATGCCTATTCACTATCCTTAGTTGTGAGAAAGAACACTGATGAACTGAACCTTGCCTGACATCTGATCATGATGAACAAATAACACTGTAGTAAAAGAACGTGAGCCATAAAACAATGTTCAAGATGAATGTACTCAATTGAATTAATTGAGCAAGTTAAACTCATTGTTCACCTGTAGCTTTCAGAAAGCATTTACCTGATTGTTATGAATGCACAGTTGGTTTAATAGCTTGATAGATAACTATGCTTTACTCTTTCAGTTGTATATCACTCCTTTTCTTGATGAATATGATGATGTAATCTCTTATCATCCCACTTGTAATCAATGAGGGTAGCATATCGAGCTCTACCCTTGTGGGAGCACATTTTTCTCCACATGCTTGGTCTTTGAATAATAATCTGCTTCGTGACTTTCCCTATACCTGCACAAGGAAACAAACAATGTTAGCATAAAAACAAGATATGATGATCATATTGATGTTTCTCCCTCAGCTTATTTCTTTGCACTTTACTTGATTGTTTCAGTGTATGATTAGTAGCAGGCTACACTATTGTTGGTGATTCATATAGGTATCTTCATAATCGAAGCCTCTTACATCCCTCTTTTCCTTCCTGCAGGTCAACGGAGCTTGAGAAGAAAAAGGTGCACCATTTCAGCGTCGACCATCGACCAATCAGGCAATGATGATTATGTCGTTACTTATGTGATTTTCCTCTTTTGCATCTTCCATAGTGTATTGTGTTATTAATGATGCACTGTGACAGTCCCATCCACGACTTGTGTGGATATTTGATTTTATCTTATGCTTTTCATTACGAAAAGATAATGCATTTCAATGCAATGTTGTATTATCATTTGGATTCTTGCAATCAAATGAAGCTATGTAAATATGAATTATTCCATGAAATAAATGAAAGCATTTAAAATGCTATGTTGTTTATATGCTGAATTTTGTACTTCATTTAATTGTAAAACATTGAATAGCACTTATGAAACTCAGTTTCCTCTTTTTAATGCTCAACTGTCACTTAATGAACAATGAACACGATGCAAACAACACTTACGCACCATGCAGAAATAACTGTAATTTCTCCTTAAGATATAACTATGTTCAGCCAACTCCACCAATAGCAAAAAATTGGTAACATTTTGGCGATTTCCGCTAAATGCTTGCCTAGTAAGCATAGATCAGTTGCCTTAAAACACTCCATTGGGCGCGGATTCAAATATTCCCTTTCTTGAAAATCAGAAACTTGAACAACAATACTCCAAATAGCAGCAAAATAAAACCAAACAAAACTTAAAACAATCTAACAGGCCTTGATGGCCAACAAAACATGTGCAACAACGCTTAGGGAAAGCAAAACTATTGAAAGTAAATGTACAGAACACACTTATTTGCAAACTACCCTACTTATCTACAAGATAACTTATCTTAGAGGAAATGCTTGAGGTGGATCCCATTAACATGGATAGACAACACCTCGGCAGTCAACTTAGAAAGTTGGAACGTGTTGTGTTCCTTGCACTCCGTGATCACATAAGGCCAGTCCCAAATTGCATCAAACTTGGAATGACATCCAGGTTTTCTTTTAAATTCATTCCACTTGAAAATTAGATCTCCAACAATGAACTCATGTGGTCTTGCTCTTTTGTCAAAAGAATTCTTCATCTGAGCTTGATGTATCTCCAGTTGCCTTAGAGCTTCTTTCCTAGTTTCCTCCAGCTCTACCAGCTATGCAAATCTCACCTCAAGAGGCTATTCATTTAGCAATTCCAGCTCCTTAACATAACTTAAAGTTGGAAACTCAATTGAAACAGGCAACTTAGCCTCTTTACCATAAGTTAAAACAAAAGGAGAACAACCAATGGCCCTTTTAGGAGTTATTTTGTCAGCCCATAGAGCTAATTTCAGCTTTTCGTGCCATGTCCTTTGATTATCTTCGACAATCTTCTCGATTATCTGAATCAGATTCTTATTTGTAGATTCCACCTAACCATTACCCTGCGGATAATAATTAGAAGACGTGTTCAAATAAATATTATTTCTAACTGACCAGTCATAAATCCTCAAACCAATAAAATCCAAACCATTGTCAGAAATGATTGAGTCTGGGACCCCAAATCTTGATACGAGATCTTGATAGAAATTAAGCACTGAAGTCTCGTTTGCTTCCTTTAAAGAAAAAACTTCAGTCCATTTTGTAAAATAATCCGTGGCAGTAAGAATCCACTTATGACCCACGCTTGAAGGCAGATTGATAGGACCAATAAAATCTAAGCCCCACTTAGCAAAGGGTTGTTCTACCTAAATCAGATGTAGGGGCAGTGGTGCCAGCCTCTGTTTACCAGCAAATAAAGCACATTTCTCACATTTTCTGACCCAAAAAAAAGTATGTTTGAATAAATCTAGCTAGTAATAACCAGCTCACATAATTTTTAGAGTTGTGGTTCTTGCGGTGAAGTGACCTCCTTAAGGTCCATCATGAAACTTTGCTAAAAGCTTGTCAACTTGATTAGGCTCAATGCAACGTAATAAGATACCTTGGAAATCTCTCCTATAAAGAATGCCATCAATGATTGCATAAGGGATGGCTTGTAATCTGTAATACCTTCTTTTCGCTCTGTCTAAGCCTTCAGGGCACTCACCAGTTTGCAAATAATGTATCATCTGCTGCAACCAAGTAGCAGGAGACACTGGAACAACATCTGCAACATTGTTATTTAGAACTATCTCTGTATTTGCAGCTTCTTTTAAGTTGTTGTCCTCATTACCAACAATCTATTCACATAAACCTTTTCCTCTAACGAGCTTTGTTACTTTTATATCAACGTCAAATTCTATTACTTTGGTAATCCAACCAGAACGCTTATCATTAATATCTTTGTTAAGCAAAAAATCCTTAACAGTTGAATGAGATACCAACAAATGAATCTTGTTGTTGGATAGAAAATGCCTGAATTTCTTTAAACTTCTTACAATAGCAAAAACATGCTTCTCAACAAAAGAATATTTTACCTCGTAATCATGCAATATTTGGCTGAAAAATGCTATAGGCTGCTCCAAGCCTTCATCGTTTTGTTGGCATAACATAGTTGAAACTGTATTGACTCCTCCAAAGGCATACAAAATAAAGTCTTTGTCAAAATTTGGATTAATGAGAGTAGGAGCAGCTGCGAGAGCTTCCTTAATTTGCTCAAAGCTCCTCTTACCTTCCTTGGTCCAATTGAATGGCATATTCTTTTTAAGCATAGAAGTGAGAGGTTGCAGTAAAGCTGCAATATTCGGTATGAACCTCCTCACAAAATTTATCTTTCCAAGAAAGATTTGCAAGCCTTTCTTGTGAGCTGGTAATGGCAATTCAAGAATTGCAGAAACTCTTCCAGCATCTATAGAAATACCTTGCTTTGAAACAATGTGTCCAAGCAATTCTCCTTCGTGCACTGAAAATATACACTTCTTCGGATTGAGAGACACTCTGAATTTTCTACATCTCTGAAAAATCTACTCTGAATGATCAAGGTGTTTGTTAGCATTTCTGGAAAAAATAGTAATATCATCTAGATATACCAGAACGAACTTCTTCAGATTGAGAGACACTCTGAATTCTCTGCATCTCTGAAAAATCTACTCCAAATGATCAAGGTGTTCGTTAGTATTTTTGGAAAAAATAGTAATATCATCTAGATATACCAGAACAAACTTGTTCATGAGGCCGTGAAATGCCATATCCATCGCACACTGAAAATTTTCTCCAGCGTTAGATAAGCCGAAAGGCATCTTCTTGTAGGACATCATGCCCCACTTAGTTGTAAACACTTTTTTGAACTGATCTTCCTGCTTCACCAGAATTTGGTTATAACCTGAGTAACCATCTAGCAAATAAAATCTATCAGAACCTGAAACTAGTAAAATTTTCTCCATAGAAGGGAGTGGGTAATGGTCTTTCAATGATGCTTTATTTAAATCTTGAAAATCGACGCATAATCTGATTTCCCCACTTTTCTTCCTGACTAGTACTAAATTTGACACCCAAGAGGTGTGTTTGATAGGAAAAATAATACCACTCTCAACTAGCTTATTCAATTTATCCTTCATAAGGTGCTCTAATTTGGGATTAAGCGGTCTCTATTTTTTCCTTACTGTTTTGCATTGGGTTCAAGTTCAATGGTATGCTGGGCTAATTCTGGGTTAAAACCTCTCAAATCCTTGTACTCCCAAGAAAAAACATCACTAAATTTTTGACATAATAGAATAAATGCTTGTTGTTTGTCTTGACTACATACCTTTCCCAGCTTGAGAAGCTTGTCTTTAAAGATTTCAATGGTTGTATAATGTTCCTCTTTAACAGTCAGGCTGCATTTGTCTTTACACACTTGGTCATCTCAGTTGAACAAAGATTCCAAGGTCACCAATCCTTTTGGCAGCTTGTTGGTCTTCAACTACACAATCTGGTCATCATATTGCTGTTGCCACTTTTGCTGGTTTCCATCTGCAAACTTAGCTTCAGCAATTAAGAAATTTACGATTTGCTCATCGCTGTCAAAAACCTGCCAGCTCACATTATTGTCAGGTACAGAAGGTCTTACCACTATTTTCACGTATTGACGTGCCTCTACCTTATGAATCTCCTTGGGAATATCAAACTGGGCTCCTATGGCAGCGAGCCTATCAGCATGCTTATTTTGATTACGAGGAATTGACATGATATTAAAAGCATCAAAATCTTCCATTAAATCCCATACACGATGCTTGTATTTCTTAAGCAAATCATTCTTGACAGCATTTAAATTTCTGACCTGATTTATCATCAATTCTGAATCACCATAAACTTGTAAGCATTTAATACCTCGTTTGTGGGCCCATTTGAGGCCATGCACCAACACGCTTCATACTCAGTTGTATTATTCGACCAGCTGAAAGAAAATCTGCAAGCTGAAAAGTATTTATCTCCTTCAGGTGATATCAACATAGCCCCACCTCTAGCACCAATATTGCTTCTCGAACCATCGAAATAAAGCTTCGAAAGCTCATTCCCTATTTTTGCATATGGTTCTTCCTCTTTACAAAGATTAGGAATATCACAATCAGGCTCTCGAATCATATAGACTCCTAATCCTATCTCATCTGTCTGCTAAAACAGATCAAGCTCATGATCTTCGGCTACCCATTCATCTAGATTGATATTGTCCACATGGGTGCTACAATCTGAGGTCATGGTTTGCTCCTCTAGTGCAGATGTGGCGTAGAGGTTAGTGTTTATAGGATTTGGTGAGTATGGTTTGATATGGTCTTTGGCGAGAGGCTCGGACTTTATGGTCACTTTCATACCATACCTTGTTCTAAAAAACAAATGAGACCAATCAAAAGACAAAAACCCACCCAACTTGGCTATAAAATCCCTTGAAAGACAAATGGCAAAGTGCGGCGGTAAGTCAATGACATGTATGTCTTGATGAATAGCAAAACTCAGAGATGCATGCAAAGTAAGAGCCAGATTTTTAATAATACTAGCAGTTCTAACAATAGACCATCTAATTGCACTATGCCTTTCTGAGGATTAGGCTCGTAAAAAAGACCTAACTTATCAGCTAAACTCTTAGGAATGACTGAACTACTAGCACCAGAATCAACCATACAATTATGAATGATTTTATCACCAATGATCAGACTTAAATAGAATGGAGGAGGCTTTACCTCTTTAGTTTTCTACTCATTTCTATCTTCCAGATTATTAGCAAGCACAACCTTTGCAACCCCTTGATTAGTGTTGTCAGAAATAGAAAACTCATCCAAAGCTTCCTGTAGTAAACCTTTCTACCCTAGAAGGTGTAAAGCATCTAATACTGACATACTGATAGTGGATTTCTTGAGATTCTCAACAATATTAAATGATGAAGAATTTACCTTTTGTTGGTTTTTTGTGACAGCAACATTGTTTTGCCTCTGTAGAGGCTGAGAATGTGTTCTTGACTGCTCCTTATTAGGTATCTATTTCCCTCTCTACAAAATCTGCATCGTAGGCTACACAACAATGTTAACATCTGATGACACAGGCTGCTTACTGATTGCAGGCTGCCACTGTGAACCTCCAGCCTGCTGTCCTAGATCCATGGCTCTCCTTTTTTGACCTAGTATTAGGTGAATTTTGCTGATCTAGACCATTCATGCCACAGAATTCAGAGCTCTGCCGGTTCGGCAAGGAAACTTCCATGTTATCTTGTTCTTGATTCTGATCTGCAACATTTTATGAACCAACATAGTTATTTTGAACCATTAAAGCCTGATTTCTCATTCCATTGGCTCACGTCGATTGGTTATGGGGCTGATTGCACGGATAACACCAATCACAATCTTGGGCAACATTATTCTGTGGCACAAGTTCCTTTGACGAACTGGCTGAGTTTCGGATTGTATGGCTGGAATGGCCTAGGGTTAAAATTCCTCCTTTGGGCTTAATAATCATTTTGAAAAGTAGGCCTATTTGGCTAGTTTTGCTGATAAGGGGCTTGATAAGGCTTATGTTCTTGGCCAACATGCTTTTTAATAGTCACGAGATCATTTCCAAAGGTCTTTAATATGCTTTTAATCTCTTACATCTCCTGATTTGGGGCTGGGACAACAACCTCTTGGGTTGTGTTATGATATCCTATCGTTGGAACAGGCGGGAAAGCAGCTAAGGGAGGTATAACAGCAGGGATAGGTGGTTGTATTTCTAGAAACAAAGGCATATGAGGTCTAGGAGCTATGTCTCCAGCTTGGATGAGACAGTTTTCAACATTAATGGCTAATTGTAGGCGTTAGGGAGTGTAAGCCCACCCATAGACTGAGTCATGACTGCAATTTTACTATTCAAAGCTTTTAAGTAAAATAGAAAAGTGTGTGCTGGTAAAGGATTTACCATTGTAGGAATCCTATCCCAAGTTCTCTGAAATCGGTAGTTGAAGTCAGCCAAGTGCTCGTGTGGCGCCCTTTGAATGGTGCTCAGTTGCTCTAATAAAGACAAGTTGCTAGATTTATCAGCAAAATGTTGATATAAACCATTACCTAATGCATCCCATGTTGTGATTGAGTTGGCTGTGAGGCCTCTAAACCATTGTAATGCTTTTCCTTTGAGTGATGTAGCCAGTAGCCTTAGCGCGACATTTTCCTGTGTGATATTATGCATTGAGCATAACGTGGCTACATCCCAAATGTGCTCAACCGGTGTAGTGAAGTCCTCCCCGGTGAAGTATGGCAGACCTCTAAGGGCTGCAACTGGTATGTTGTCATGCTGAAGGATGTTTAATGGGGTACCTCCATTGAAGGGCGTGAACGGGTGTTGCCTTGGTGCTGCCATTGGCGGTACTTGTGAGATTGGAACTAGTACTCCTAGTGATAACACCAAGGAAATGAAAACAAGAGGTGTTGACTTCGATCTCGTGGGTGCTTCAAAAAGCCTCCTTACTGTTTTGCCTCTTATTCATGATGGGGATAGCCCTCGATACTTGAAGGGTGCAAAACTTGATCTTGTCTGTATCTTTCTCATGCGCAGGCTGCACTAGCATGAAAAATCAAAATCGGAGTTGCCATGTATATTGTAATGAGCCTCCAGAAGGCTGGAAAATCTACTGCATACACCAAACAACAAATTGAAAATATTAAAATTTGTCTGAAAATGGCTTTCATAGTCCCATCGGGCGTGCCAAAAATTGTTATCGATTAGATTTGCACCCTGCTGAATACAAGATTCAACAATCTAATGACACATGGAAACCTCCTTCAGATGTGGGTGATCTTAAACAAAGAAGGAATCTCTAGAGTGAGTTGGTTCTCCGAATGATTGATCCTATTCTAAAGATTCTTCTGACGAAAGGGATAGAGAAAGATGACTAAAATGAAAAATATGACTTAAAATGATTTTCAGGACTTGATAATAACTTAATGATGACTCTAGTTTTTTTCCCAAAAATAGCTTTCAGAAAACAACAGTATTTCACAATTCCTCATGAACACTAAACACATGAATAATTTGCATGAAGATTCAAACTTAAATACAACATGCAACCTATATTTTATTAACTTTTTGCACCAAGATTATAATTCTAGAACATAATAAGGATTCTACAAAAAAAAAATCACAATATAACATCGAACTAAAACTGCAAAAGAAATATAATTGAGGAATAATAGTGCTGCTTTATTCAACTGAAGGAGTATGCCATAATATGAACTGAGTACAAAAAGGTTTACAAGCTCAAAAATGTGTATGAGCAAGAAACTAAAATTTGAACTGAGAAGAAGGAAAAAAGACAGTCTTTTCAAAATATATCTCTCAAGAAACCCTAATCCGAGCTCACAAAGAAGCTCAAGGAGAAAAAGCTTCAAACTGTCTCAAAAGACTGCATAAAAGCAGAAAATGCACACTGCTTTTATGATCAAAGTATAAAGCCTCTCAAAATAGGTTAAATCTACTTTAAAAGCCAGAAAAACACCTTATCTCTCCAAGATAAAGCTCAAACTCGACCAAGAGGAAAAGTTAATACAATTTGCTAAAAATAGCAAGAAATCATAAAACAATTTATAAAATATTGCTTTATGCTTCTGCTTTACATGATTGCAGACTGTACAAGTAGTCTATTTTTTGCAATTAAAAGATTACAAAATCTTTTACAAAAAGAATGTACATCCTTATTTCACCAATACAATGCTTTATTTTTCTTTAAAAAATCATAAAAATATCAATGGAAAATCGTTCTCTCCTATCAACATCTCTAATTGATTTCTCAAAAATCAATTAAAAAATAAAAATCCCTAAGTTTATTTATCTCCTTGCAACTCTCATTGATTTCTCACAAAATCTATAAAAATAGGGTATTCAAATCTACAATTTTCTCTAAGGCATAAGGGTGAGTGTCAATAAAAACAACACAAGCCCTAAAGACTTAACACAGCCCCCTACATTAACAAATAACCCTAAGCCTTAGGAAAATAATTCCATCATTCTTCAAAGCTTGACTTAGGAATATTAGAGTTCGGCCACCAAAACATTAGGCTTCAGACTTTAAAATTCATAATGCAAAAATAACCCTAATTCGAATTTCTCCACATGCTAATATCAAAGGTGAAAAATCAAAGGCAATTATAATGTCGGCTCGAATTAGGGCAGGACACAAAAGAGGTCAAACCCTAAAAATGATTCATTTTCTCAATCATCACTGTGAAAAACTTGCTCTGCCTGAGAGAGCACGCCGCCACCATGATTGAGCTCAATCCTTAGCTCACATGCTCAAGAGTCTTCACTTTTTCCTTCTGACAGTCGAAGCTTGACTGGGTAAGCTTTATTTGTATATTATTGTGGCTTTACTGCTTCATTCGAAGAACAAGAAAGGCCATTAAGGCCGCGGCTTTTACACTCTTGGTTTTTGACTTCTCTTTTCACATTCTCATGGCTTTATTCTTCCTGGTCGTCCTGTATAAGCTTAGGCTCACGCATGGAAGCTCTATGAGGGAGCTTGCTCGAGGGTTTTTTTCTTTATTGTACACAAGGTAAAATAGCTATTATCATATTTTTTATGGCCTCACTCTTGAGGAATTTCCGGTCTTGTAGCCATGGCCTTAACACAGTCTTTTATGCATTTGTGATGGCTCCTTACTTCCTGTGCTTATTATTTCGTTTCTTTTGTG
Organism: Sequoia sempervirens; assembly: GCA_007258455.2. Lineage (NCBI taxonomy): Eukaryota > Viridiplantae > Streptophyta > Pinopsida > Cupressales > Cupressaceae > Sequoia > Sequoia sempervirens. The sequence continues at coordinate 17,588 of VDFB02252843.1, read as the reverse complement.
TTCTTTGTCTCCACTGGCCATCCTATACGAGCTCGCACTAGATACTTTGCTTGCGGTTTTTGAGACTTTACAAAGCTTTGGTTGCGGCTATGAGCATTATCCTATAGGCTTAAATTGGTAAATCTTTCTCAAAGCATTTATTTCATTCTTCAGAACTTAAACAACTTTTCTTTTATTTAAGAAATCATGGCCATACACAGGCAACACCATGTGTATCTTAGAAAAGCATTTTTTAGAGCTTCTAGGCTCGACCCAAAACAAGAATCTCACATTTTTGTATTCCCCAAAACAAAACTAGATATGGGCATTTGTTATTCTAAAGAGAATTTCTTACTCTGATACTTCCTCTTACAGAGCTTGACCATTATGATTTCCATCTGTATTCTTGCTATTTCATGTAAAATCCTCATATGGGTTGTCATTGCAAGTTGTAATTTTTGTATTTAAAATCAATCCCCAAATGTGGGTCTATGGGAAACAAAATCTGTATATTCGTTTTGCATTCAATTTATGGGCTCGACCCATGATGGCTGGTGTTTTTCTTTGACATTCTGTTGAAAAACCCTCACACGGGCAAGCTAGAAATTGCATTAAATATGTTTGTCTTGATATTCCTATGAAAACTAGCTCGACCCCTGAAGATTTACTTATTTGTATTTTTGTATCTGTCTTTTTGTGAAGAAGAGTACCCCTGAATGCATTACTATTTCCATATTGTTTTCTCTGCACACAATTTTTTTTGGATTACTTTACTCCACCATACAACAACTCTTGCTTTCTGTCCTTGCACTTCACATTTGATAATGAGAACAATTATGAACTCGCTTTTGCTTAGTGACCACAAGTACTCTGATAGAACAGTGGCATCTATATTCTTTAGGCCACTTTGATGCTACCTCCTTATTGATTTTTTCCTTGAAGGAACTCAGGATGATTGACTTCTTGATTATGTTCTTGGACCTATGCAGAAATTTTAATTGAAACATTGTAGTTCTATGGACTGCATCTACTTGATTATCTCAGTGCATGATTAACACTTCAGAGACACCTTTCTGTTATGTTTGTCATTTCCTTGTCATTCTGGAACAATCATTTCACATTGTAATTCCTAATGTTGTATTTGTATAATCAGTCAAACTGGAACTGACTGTTCATTTATTATTCGAGTGCATTTTTCATCCTTTCATACTCTTGGGCTTCAACCTGGCACTCTTCATGCAGTTTTATGCTTCACTTAACAAAATGTTCTATAAATTTGTTCTCTTCTGAGATGCAAATTGAAACAAATCTCTTCATTAAGGGATAATGTATGCCTATTCATTATCCTTAGTTGTGAGAAAGAACACTAATGAACTGAACCTTGCCTGACATCCGATCATGATGAACAAATAACACTGTAGTAAAAGAACGTGAGCCATAAAACAATGTTCGAGATGAATGTACTCAGTTGAATTAATTGAGCAAGTTAAACTCACTGTTCACCTGTAGCTTTCAGAAAGCATTTACCTTATTGTTATGAATGCATAGTTGGTTTAATAGCTTGATAGATAACTATGCTTTACTCTTTCAGTTGTATATCACTCCTTTTCTTGATGAATATGATGATGTAATCTCTTATCAGCCCACTTGTAATGAATGAGGGTAGCATGCCGAGCTCTACCCTTGTGGGAGCCCGTTTTTCTCCACATGCTTGGTCTTTGAATAATAATCAGCTTCCTGACTTTCCCTATACCTGCACAAGGAAACAAATAATGTTAGCATAAAAACAAGATATGATGATCATATTGATGTTTCTCCCTCAACTTATTTCTTTGCACTTTACTTGATTGTTTCAGTGTATGATTAGTAGCAGGCTGCACTATTGTTGGTGATTTATATAGGTATCTTCATAATTGAAGCCTCTGACATCTCTCTTTTCCTTCCTGCAGGTCAACGGAGCTCGAGAAGACAATGGTGCACCATTTTAGCATCGACCATCGGCCAATCAGGCAATGATGATTATGTCGTTACTTATGTGATTTTCCTCTTTTGCATATTCCATAGTGTAGTGTGCTATTAATGATGCACTGTGATAGTCTCATCCACAACTTGTGTGGATATTTGATTTTATCTTATGCTTTTCATTACGAAAAGAAAATGAATTTCAATGAAATGTTGTATTATCATTTTGATTCTTGCAATCAAATGAAGCTATGTAAATATGAATTATTCCATGAAATAAATGAAAGCATTTAAAATTCTCTGTTGTTTATATGCTCAATTTTGTACTTCATTTAATTGTAAAACATTGAATAGCACTTTTGAAACTCAGTTTCCTCTTTTTAATGCTCAACTGTCACTTAACGAACAATGAACATGATGCAAACAACACTTAAGCACAATGCAGAAATAACTGTAATTTCTCCTGAAGATATAACAATGTTCAGCCAGCTCCACCAATTGAGCTATAGCGAAAAATTGGTAACATTTACAAACACCTTGGAAAAGTTTACTAAACAAGAATTTATTCCCTTTTAAACACCCATAAAATATCATTTCAACGATTTTAAAAAATGATAACAAATAATAAATCATATTATATACCCTAAATACTAATGAAAGTAGATAATATAATGTACTCTAATTATAAATTATGAATGATTACACTATTATTTTTTTAGATAATGTATTAATACAAATCCAAATAATAGAAACAATAAATCAACATACATCTACTTTAACCTTTTTTTTCAAGACAACAAAAAAATTAAAACCAATTTTTCTAAAATGGAAATAAATAGAATCAATTTAAATTCAACTCAGTTCATCAAAAATTTCAACATAAATTACATCTTTTGTACTAATAATAGATCAAAATAGTTGTAAGACAGTGTGAAATATCAGAATGTACATTTGACCATATGTTTAACGATTTTTCTTCTCTCCATATATTATTTCAAAGTGGAGGGACATGACTACCGATTACCATTACACCTTCATAGAACAGGTGGAGGTGATTGACCACCCATGGCATCACCAAGTAAACTTGTATTCTATCATAAAATCCCTATGACAAATTCATTCGCTTATATTTTGTTCTTTCAATTCAACAGTGTACACATTTCATTGAATGCAACCGTATTTTGTGGCGAGGAAGAGGTCGCTTTCCAGAAAAGAATGCCCACCCATAACAACTATGAACAAGCAATCAATCAGTAGGACTGTTATTTTCACTATTTATTGTCAACAAACAACTATGAAAGATAAATCACAATAATTCACAAGAAATATATAAGCTAACATTATAAATTGTAGAAATTTCATTTCATGTCTTTAAATCACAAGAAAGGATAGCATGTGCCTATCCACATCTACAATAGAATTTGAATGGATCATATAATCAATTTATTAGCATAGAGTATGGGATCTTTCTCAATTATCTATCAACACAAATCAATCACTATTTTAATAGAAAAATTGACCATACTTAGGTAGCTACACAATGCTTAGGGGGACATCAAGATCCCATATCTAGTGCTTCTTTTCATGTTGGAGGGCTTCTTGACATAAAATTTCTTGCCAAATTATTGTCATCTTCATTTGTTTCCTCCCCTTTCCTAATGGAATATACCTTTGATAATCCTTTTTCTTTGGATATATTAATTTGAACAAAGGGTAGGCATTTTTTAGCCACTCCTTTGCTCTATCCACCACCACATGTGTTCTTGTATAGATGCAAGTGTCTTCAATAAATAACCAATCGACCCTAACAATCTATTGGTTGAATATTTTATTTTGCTCATATGAAGGGCCAATCACCCTTCTATCCTCTATTATGCCCTTTAGGACCTTGTCCACATTGAATTATTGATCTTTGGTGTGGTCATTCTAGATTAGTCCTTCACTCCTACCTCATGTTCATACTTATAATCTACATAATAATCCTTAATGTAAATTTCAAGTTTATAAAAGGAACCAATTATTGGTCCCATCCTCTTAGTTGGATCAAATTTTCCTCTAAATTTATATAGGACATGCTAAAAATACTATTTTTAGTTCTATTATCCTATAATGATTGTATAATGAGCATGTGTATGGTCCAACTAAAATGGTAATGATTCCCTACCTTGTTCTTTCCTACTAGCTAGATTTGCACATCCATTGGCTATCTACATATTCCAATAGTATTATCTTGTCATGCCAAGGTACTTTGGTAGCTTTCATGGAGCTTTGTAGAAACCTCCAACTCTTATGTAAGTAATGTTTGGAACTAGATAAATAGGCTTCCCATTATACTAGTACTTCACAAGCCTCCAATGACATCTTATTATAATTATTCTTCAAACATCTTACCATATAATATTAAAATGCATAACCTACTCTATTATAACTCTTGTATCTCTCATTTAGTTCTAGTTGAGGATAATAATCATAGAAATTTTTTTCTCTTAATTCTAGTCTTTCTCACTTAGTTAAGCCTAGGAAAATTACCATTCTAGCTTGTATATATGCCAAGTAGGAGATCATGTAAAATTTATCTATCATCTTCCTTATCGACTCTCTCAACAAATATTTTGTCAATTACATCTCCTAAAATAGTGTCTCTAATTTCTACCCATAGAGAAATTATTTTGAAAGGGGGTGATACTCCTTATGTTCATCTCTCATTTTCCTAGATGGTAGATTTTATAACATTATCTCTATAAAAAATCACGATAAAAAATATTAAAAATTTAATAAATTACATAAAAATCATCCATGTAGGTTTAAGAGTCATAAATGTCTAAAAATAACACTTGCATGAATGCCAACTTACATCAAATATTTAAATTAGAATGATGGTAAGAGATAGTGCAAAATCTCAAAATACTAAGAGGACAAAATAGATAAAGATAAATGTTTTAGGATACCACATTAATCTAGTCAAGAGATTACGCTAAGGCTTACAAAAAATTTGTAATTGTTTTACCTCTCTACTTTAGAGATTACTCTATTTTGTAATTATTTTGCATATCTGTTAATTAATCTAGTCAAGAGATTACACTAAGGCTTGCAAAAAAATTGTAATTGTTTTTACCTCTCTACTTTAGAAATAAAGAAGCCAAGAAGAGGCACCAAGATATCAAGTTTTACAATATCGATGAGTTGGCATTGGGTAAGGAAAAGCTCTTAAAATTTGAAATTATATTTCAAAAGACAGATAGGGTTTAGGCTTTACACTTAAAAATTATGAGGTGCTTGATCATTAACTAGATTCCTAAAATCATATACCTAAAGAATATAACATAAAATAAGTGTTAGGGAATGGGCTTCAAGATTAACACTTATGTGGTATTATATTAATTGAATCCATAAAGTCTTAGAACCAAAAATATCTACAGACTAAATATAGTCAAGAATTAGAGTTTGGGGTTATCAGTTAATTGATACTAAATTAAATGCATCTTTAAAGTTTTAGGTCTAAAATTTTTATGGGAAAGTAAGTGTAAATAATTAGAGTTCATGATTAGCATCTTTGAGATACTTGCTAAATTTTTTTTCGAAAGCTCTAAAATTAAGTTATGAAAAAGCCTAAAATAATAGGTCTAATAGAAACTGGGGTTTGTAGATTAAGCATGACAAGTTCAAAATAATAAGGTATTAAATTCCATAAACCATAAACCATGATAAGGTTTCAAACAAAGTTAACGTGATTACAAGAAAAATATGGTTGAGACTAGGGTGATTTATTTTAGGCTTTCTCTAATTTCGATCACTAGTCAATCAACTAAAATAGCTAAGGTATGGACTCAAACCCACAACCTTCTAAACAAACCCTAATATAAAAACATAACAACACCAATTTTGAGATATAAATTTCAAATTAAAGACAAGGATCAAACCAACCTAAAAGATAAAGATGTGAAAAATGTTGGACAATGTGTGATTAAACCCTAAGGCACCACCAAATTGTAGCTCTCACTACAAAAAATATAAGTACATTATTTGATAGAAACAAATTAAATGATCTAAGAAATAAAAGAGATTGGGCACATGAAGAGTCAAGAGTGCTAGATCATAGGATCAAAGTGAGAAAAGGATAATCCTTCATGGAACTTGAATGTCTAGTCATGTCTGGAAAAATTAATCATAATTATGGAATTTGATGGAGGTATATTAGTCATAGGAAAAATCCCTTAATGGACACTAAGAATTGTGGAATCTAGAAATTAGCATCTCAACATGAAAAGGTCTAGACCCCCAAGCTAAACACCATACCTAGGAAACTAGAAACATGAATATACTCCTAATCAAAAGGCAACTTGGCAAGGAGAAGCCTACAACTCTAATCACAAAGATAGAAAATCCGGATTTAAAGAAAAATTATAATCATCAAACATGTATGTGATGTCTCAAATTCAAGAAAACTAGAACAATAGTTAGGTTTTTGGGAACCATTCTACTAAGCACCATGGTAGGAAAAACTCCTAATCCCCAAAAAATGACAAAATACTCAAATTAAACTTAAAATACAGGGTTTTGAAATAAGTGACTCATTGAAAAACACCAAAGGAAGGCAATTTTTCCCCTAACATAAAATGAATAAGTTCATGAAAGATGGGATTAAATCCATCTTCTAACAAGTAAACAATGATAATTGAAAAGTAGACAAGCTAGGAAATAGGGATATTTTTCTAAGGTAAAATGGGGCAAGTGTTCAAGGCGCAACATAATATTGTATCAACAAAAAATATATTTTTTGCATGAATTTCTTAAGCGTTGCATGTCATCACAACACTACAATCACATATTTCATTTTCTACTTTTAAAATATTCATTTCAAGCTCTACCAACCATTAGAATGTTATGTAATAAAATATATGAAGAAATTATAATCCCAATTGTGAACATAATGGCTAATGCACATTGTGAACATGATCATGTACTTAAATTTCTATTTTATGCTTCATGGTTTCCCACATCCTAGTTCATTCAATAATGAAATCCTAATTGAACTACATGCCAAATTATTTAAATCTCAATTTAATCTTAAGATTACCTATTAAATTATTGGTCCTAAGAGAGGTCAGGACAATAACTATAATGAATTTTGAGACTCCTAACTCGATTTACATCAAAAGAAATAAAATTGCATGTTTGTAATGTGATAGACCTAATGCAAGGCCAATTAAAGGTGGAATAATTTAATTGTGACCATTGATCCTTATCAACCATACCTATGGTGATGTAATAGATTCTCACTTGGCATAAATTATCTTACATATTTCTTCTAAAAGAAAAAAAATTGGTATCATTTGAGGATGGTCACAACTAGTCAAAGAAGTATAGAAGGGAGAATCAAAATACTAAGAGATATGATATATTTATTTTATAATTTAAAAGTTAAAAAATAATTTTATTGACTCTTAAAGTGATGAGGTAATTAAATGTCTATGAATGGATAAATCAAACATACTGCAATTTTTTATTTATTTATTGTGGAAAGTTGTTGAGTGTTATAATTTTGTTGTGTGGTTAGATGGCCTTTAATTAGACCATTCAACCATGACTATGTTAGATGTGATCACAAATGAAGTTTAAGTTCACTTCTCGTAGATGGTGATAGTATACATTGAATGATATGATTGTTCTTAAGTATCTAGTTGAATTGTTTTGAACCAATCAATATTCACATGTACAAATAGACAAAATATATAATCTCCTTTCATTTCAAAAATTAATGCATTTTAAGGTGGTTTTGTATGTAATGTATATATTATTGTGAAACAATACTAAAAATATTTTTTTGATAAAGTAAATTGCATTTATAGGGTGCATTACCCTTTACACATGGAGCCCAAAGGTCAAAAAGGGACTGAGTCCAAAGTTACAACATTAATCCCAGATTGGAAACAACAAAAGAAACCAAAAAACCAAATAGACACAGCGAACCGACAACAGAGAAAAAACCAATACCCACAAAACATAGACCCTCCCACTTCTCAATGAGAAGATTCAAGACATCATCACCAACCCATTTGGGTCCCTCACCTTTAATCTTCTCCACTTCCTCTTTGAGAAATTCAAAGAGAGTGCCAATGGACTTGTGGATTATTTTTATCATGAAGTGCATCAGTTGAGTAAACTTATGTTCAATTTTTTCCACCCAAGCCTACAGTTTGTTGAAATCCTCATCCTTATCATTAGCTCCCTTAATCACCACCTCCTCCCCAGCCATGTAATTCGATGACTGAGTGGTAGAATCCTCATTGATCATTTTGTTCAATTTCGAGAAGTGGCTAGAGCCTTCAACAAAATCCTTCATTTCCTCAATAGTTTCCTACCTCTTGCACATTCTGTTGCCGCCAGTCTACTCCAAGATGCTAGAAATCTCGTCAACTGGCACCTCTTTCTTGTTTTATCCAACCTATGAGACCTTCTAACACTAGTTTTCTCTATCCCAATATCTACACTCGCTGCCACCACAGTATCACCTTTATAATCTATGTCCACAAGGCTCCCTCCCTCATTGTATGTGATTGGCATCTCCACATGACACAAGGTGTCCTTTTTCCCTTGGTTTTGGTCGTCATTTTGTTGTCCTTCTTGGAAAGGGTGTTTTTTAATTCACAAATCCTAATAGCCACCTTAGACTGGGCTAACCCCACCCCCCTTTCTTCTTTTTGTCCAAGGGTTTGGGTTTAGGAACGTCTTTGGGTTCATAGTCCTCAGGGGGGTCCTTCCTTTTAGGTCCTACAAAAGTAGCAGGGGAGGGTTTTTCAGGAAATGGTTCCTACTCTTCCACATGGACAATAGATATAGGTTTGGGGGGGCAGAGCACCAAATGAAAATGGTAGAGCCTAAGTATCAAGTCCTGGTGTAAAGGAAGAGGTGGTGGCTTATCAGGGTTCAAAGCAGTAGATTCAAGAGTTTCCTTAATCGAGCTTTCCAAGGAAGAAAGTAGAAAATAAGGAAAGATTATAAGAATTTTATGCATGAGATGGTTAAGTAATGGAAAATGGTAGAAATAAAAGACTTTAAATCTCTCCTATAAAGTAACATACTTTATTATATCTAAGCAAACCCGATCCCACAGTTTTGGCAGCATATCCCTTTCAAAACTTGAGTGCTTCTTAACAAGCTTCTCATTCTCCTAGAAGAAAGTATTGAGGCTCTCTAAATCTTGCACCTTAGTGTGATTCTTGAGTTTTTGACCAGTGTAGGATAGGACCATTTCCTTGGCGATAACCTACTCATTAACTTCAAAGGAGATTCCACCAATAGTGACTCTCCTATCACTTTAAGAACTAATGAATTGCACTGATATCTTCTCATCATGACCCACCAAGCTCTCCATAAGAGGCACAATTCCTCCCTCGATGCAAATGTGCCACATGATAGGGTATTTGTATAATTCATCACAAGAACCAAGCTTAGTTTGAACCCTATCGCCTCCTATCTCTTCATAGTGAACAATGAAACTTACCCAAAGAACCAAAGTTAGCAAATTTTCAAAATGGTAATGGATAACCTTTACCACCCATATATCACCATCTCCAAAAAAAATAATAGAATCATGCCTAATTAAGGCTTCCATATATTCTCACAAGTTGATGGTCATTTCCAAGAAAGTTATGACCATGGGGCCATAATAAACCTTTCTTGAGTACATCAAGCTTAAGATAAAAGCCATGATAACTTTGATCAGATAATTATTAGCCAAAATTTCAGGGATAACTTTGGCCATACACACATTCCTAAAAATTATGGTCGTGGGGTGATAATAAATCATTTTTAAGTACATAAAACTTAAGCCAAAAGCCATGATAACCTTGAGCATGCAATAAGTAGCCAAAAATCTACACTTGGCCTTACACACAATCCTAATAGCGTGATTCGAATTGTTGTAATTTTGACAAGACTATCCATAAACATTTTGAAGAACCCACCCATTCACTGCCATCATCTCAAAACACTACCCCACTTCTCACCTATTCCTCTCCATGTCATCCTTCTTGTTCCACATCATCAAAGGCCCAAAGGTATAGAGCCACATGTACCCACCTAGATCAAAAAAGTTGGCTATCATCATTAACATTTATATTTTTTTGTTCATCAAGGATAAATCCTTGTCTGTTCATAGGGAGATCTCCAATTCTTCTCCAACATTTAGATAGGGTCCATGAAGAACCAAGGTTGGCCAAAACATCTACCACTTGATTTCCCTCATGAAATATGTGAGTCAGATTCTTCATTTCCATTTTAGAGATCAAATGATTTATGTCCAATATTATGTCTTTGATACTCCATCCATGGCAAAGACCGTGATTAATAGAGTCAATCACCGTCTTAGAGCTTCCTTCTATATGCAGTTTTTTAATACCTAGAGTGAGCAGTTTCAATGCCCTTGAGCAATGCTCTAGCCTTCACTATTATAGATGTTTGTATTCTAATACCACCAGCATACCTTGCCACTAAATTTCCCTTAGATTCCTTGATAATGCCTCCAGTACTAGCCATCCCCAGGTTCCCTTTTTCTACCGCATCAAAATTAAGTTTGTGCCAACTAGTATCTGGGGGTTTCCAAACCATGTTTAGTCTAGCTAGATCTTTAGAGTTATCAAAGGATTTGATCTCCAAATTTTTTTTCCATGAACTTGTCATGTTGATCTCCCAAGTAGTAGGAGCTTTGTCTGAGGGTTTCCAGTCATATAAGGAGACATTCTTAGAAACAAGTCTGAAACCAATTGTTGATGGTGTTTTCTGCACAACAACAACTTAGACAGAATATGGAAATCCTATCTCTCTTGAAAGGTAAATCTCTATTAGCAAGCCTCAAGAGATAACCCCAAGGTCTCTAATGTCAGGTCTTGACAATGCATGAACAACTCAGATAATATGTAAAAATGTTGGTAATCACAAAGGGACCTTACTACAAGCAAATATTGAATCTCAAAGCTTATCAGATTTAGCAATATGGTGATACTTTTAATCCTAAATCTAACTCAGATAACAAAGAAATAACAGAAGATGAGGGTTTCAAAGAGATTCTTAAATTTAACACTAATCTTAAGATTAACAATGCAAATGATGAAACACTTGAAATGGACCAATCCCTTAGAAACTGATTCCTACTTAACCCAGATGAATCTGCAATATTACAAAAATAGTGCAATCTTCTAAGGCATTAAAGTTTTTCAAATCATGAACATTCATCAAAAACAATCCTATTGCAATCAAAATGAACAAACATCCACAATTGAACTAAGCACAGTGAATTTAAAGTCTAGGGTAACTTTGCAAAGCAACTAACTATCAATTGGTTGCGAAAAGTATGGACTAGAGATTGCTGCAACACCTCAAGTATCAAATCATAACCACTATTAATTCTTCTAACATTAAATCTAGCATATATTAAATAAACTTTAAGCAACTTCAAAAGATAGAATAACAGAAAACATGCCAGGTAAAACTCAACACAAGAAAGGCACCAAATCACAATGTCTTCACTTGCATTAAACTACCCAAAGTAGCAACAATTCCAGTATTCTATTACAACACTTGCTTGCTTGAAAATAATACTAACTCCTAACTCTAGCTCTTGCTATATTGCTTAGTTTGCTCCAATATAAAACTATCTAGCCCTTACAAATGAGGTAGAATGCCATATTTATAGAAACCCCCAAGATATGTTGGCCCAATTAGGTTTACAATAATAATCGGCCACAAAACAAGTCTACCAAGGAGAATTAAAAATAAACAAAGTGGGCACTAAATGCATGCACTCCATCCAGGTCGGCCTGAGGTGTCCAACAAAGCTTGGTCCAATGCATGCAAAGGAAGGAGAGAAATAATGGGGAAGCACAAATTTTGATGAGGTATTGTATTAGCTGCCTTCCCCTTTGTCCTTATTTCACTCCACCCTATCGTGCACCTTCAAAAATACCCTATCCAAGTCGGCAATAGGTGACATAGTCAAAACCTTAATTCTCCTTTCAATGGACTTAATGTCCTCTCTTGACTGCTCCACTATTTTATCCCATTCCACCTTCATGGTTTGGTATTTATCCATCACTGCTATATAGGTGGCTACATCATCTAACTGATGTTCAGTAATTGGGTCCTCATTGATTGGAGAATAGACATGTCGCCACCATTTTATCAACCGTTCCAGGATCAAATGCTTCAGTGCAAACCTCTTTCTGCCTACCATAACCTCAAAGAAAGAAATGCATTTATTGTAGATCTCGGTCAGGGTGTCTTCAATTTTATTTCTCTACTTATACACCTTCTTCAAGACCCTTTTCCTTACTTGCAAGACTTCAAACCATTCCCAAGGTTCTGCAACTTTAGAGGAAGAAAGAATTCCATCACTCACCAACTTATCTTTAGTTTATTCCATGATGGTCTTGGTTTTTTGCAGCAAGAGATCTACATCTTCCTTATCTTGAGCTAGCACATTCTTTAACCAATCTATTGACCTCATAGCACCTCCACCAGTTGAAATAATTTCCCTAATAGCATTATCTCCCTTAGCCTACACTCCCTGCAACCAATTCGTTGTGGCATGGGTAGTAGCCTTCATTCTTTCCAACTCAATTATTGTTTCCTGTGGTAGGAAGCTTGCAATGGATGAGGAGGAGCTGATGGATTGCAAGGGCTTCATCAAGTCCTGCAAGTACTCCTTTAATTTCTCATTCTCCCTCTTCAATTCTTGCTTGGTCTGCACTTCCTTCCTTAATCTACCCAAGATTGCAACACTAGAGCCTTCATACTCTTCAATCTCCTATTCCATGGAAGTAGGTCCTAGGTTGATAGTCTGCACATTGTAGTCACCACTAGTTACATCATCCTTATTCTTGTCAAGAGCAGGAGTAGCAATGTGAACCACCCTATTATTGGCTTCATCCATCTAAATCTTGGAGATGACCCTGGCTTTCTTATTTTCTTTACCCTTTCCTATATTCGTCAATAATTCATCCCAACTGGGAGGAGTATCATCCACGACAATCTGTTTACTCTTTAATTCTTTGTCCAACCAGCTTGGAACAGTAGAATCTGATTGTGCATTGCTTTGTCCAACTTCATCCTATTGATCCCTGGGCATATCTTCATTCAAATCCTATTTCTTAGGAATCTCCTCAACTGTTTCTTCCTTTTCTTTATCATACTCTTCTTCTTCATGTACCGGTGATGGAGTCTTAACTAGAATTTCCTCTCTCTGAGGAGGTCTATCTTCTTCACTTCTAACAGGTGAATAAGCATAAGTCACCAGAGGGGATTGCAACACCCTCTCTATTTTTGCCTCAGCACAATAGAGCTCACCTTCTTGAAATTCTTCTCCTTCTGGACTTGGTGACTCTCTGCCTCTTTGGATTCACCTGGTTCACTTGGTGCATTACGAGCTTCTTGGGAAGGAGGAATGTTATCACGTTGTTCTATAGCAGGAGTAATTGAAGGAGCATCCTTCCTTGACACACTATCCTTAGGAGAAGGAGTTCTTGATTTTCTTGTGCATACCTGTGTTCTCTCTCTTGAGCTCTCCAAATTTATTACTGGTGAGTCAACTTCATCCCCTACCTTAGAGGTTTTCTTCTCCTTCTATGAAAATCTCACTATTCTTCTTCTCTTTGGCATAGAAGCACTAGCTTCTTTGTCTTCTTTTTGAGCTTCATCTTTTGTTGACTTCTTTGTCCTTGGAAGGTGCTTCCTTTTCTTTGCAATAGGCTTTCTTTGCTTTTCTGCTTCTTGTACTTCCTCCGCTTGAACATCTTTAATTTTTATCTTGAAAGGAGAGCTCACCATCTCCTTACCCTTAGGATCCTTCTCATTTGACTCCTCAGAAGTGGAATGGGACTCTAGGTCTCCCATTAGATCATAGGTGCATTGCACATCTTCACTTTCCAGCTCCCACGTCTTATGCTTGAGCCATAGCTTGGTATACTTGATCACTGGAGTCATGATATGCTCTAACTCTGTCTTTTCTTCCTCCATCTAGTCTATTTCTCCAACTGATTTATCTTTCACAGCCTCATAATCATGGCCTTGAATCAAATCTCCATCATCTTCAACCTGGTCTGGAATGGCCTTCACATTATATAGCCAGACTAAGCTCACTGGTAGCCTAGAAAACTTCTTCCTTCTGATCTCAAATTCATCACTGCAATTGGCCCAATATTCCTCTATATCATCCTTATGACTATACTCCTTGCTGGCCTTTTTCTATGCTTCGCCAGTCCTATCAAATCTAGATCTCTTAGAATGAAAAGATAAACCTAGAGTACTCATTTATTCTTTAGAAGCATAGGCTGAATTAATAGAGGGGCATGCCTCACTACTACCTATCCTCAAAGGGAAGTCACCACCAAATCCAGTTTTATGCTTATCCTTCTTCACAATTGCATCGAAGTCACATATCTTCCTTGTGACCTCCAGAAGTATAACGTGGTATGTGGGATACTTGGGAAGTCTGTATGGAGCCCTCTGACAACCATCTATCCTTATGTATGAAAAGGTGGGAAAATGTGTAAACCAAGCCCCATACCTTTTGATCAACTCCTTAGCATTATCAGATATTCTTACATGCTCTCCTCCTTGGAGTAACCTAGTAATGTACATGGTGAATGCATCATTCACCCTCCTATAGCTTGAATTACCCAGGTGTAGCTGTGGATAGACCTCATAGATTACATCCTTCACAAACACACCCCTTGTACTTAGTCCTTTGTATGGATGGAACCTTGCAAGTGCATAAACCAAGTAGGAGGTCATTGTGAAGGTCTTTGTTTGCATGACATTACACATCTTTTCATGAATCATGGCACTTATAATTCCTACCCAATGGTAGTTAACATTCTACTCCATCCTCACAATGACATGAATCATCCAATTCTCAAACACACCGGCACTCTTCAACCCTACCACCCTACTGAGAAGGGTGATATCATAGTATTCCTTCTTAAATTTAGCTCTGAATAGCTGCTTGGGTAGCTTGGAAAAGTGGGACTTAGGTTTCTCCAACCAGGAATTGATGACCTGTTGGGACTTGATGGTATCTTCATCATAGAACTTCTTTGCCATATCTATATCAAAGGCCACCACATGGTATATGTCGAGCATGTCAAAGGTCTAGGCTATAGACACAGGATTAAGGTTTTCCACAATTCTCCCTTGAGGACCAACTATCCTTTACATACCCCTATCATAGTGTCTAGCACATTCAAGCACCAACTCATAACATTGCATTATAGAAGGGAATCCAGCTACATGTGCCAACCCTGATTCCAATATTCTTCTAGCCATCAAAGGGAGGTTTTGTGCTACCATCCTTGTCTTAAACTCTTCATAATCCCATAATCCAACATTGGTATCAGTGACCTTTGACCAAATGGAAGTCAACTTGCTCTCAAGGATTCTGCTCTTGATATCCATTTTGATTCTTTTAACCTTGGAAACAGTGGACCCCTCTGCACTCAGATCCATTACTCTACCCTTGGTCTTGGCAACAACCGCTTGACTAGATTCAGCTTGCATTAAGCAAAGAGACCATAATAAAGATCACATGAAACCCAAGATAATCAATCAAAAATGACATATTCATCCACAATATAAGTCCCATGATGAGAAAAATTCCCTAAAACCTCATAAGAATTATTCATCTCAAAGTTTGGGTTTTTAGTCCTCTCGCGGAATTCAGGCCAAAGAGGATTTTCGAAAAATTCCCAACCAGACGAATTTTAGTGAAATAAACACAAAAGGCCTCCAATAATCATTTAACCAACCATCATTAACTAAGAAAAAACATGATACATCTTTAAATAACTGAAATTGATCATATAATGAGTAATCACCGGCTAATAAACCATGCTATTTCTCAATTCTTCTTTTTCAGTAAGGTTTCAGGGAATTCCGCCTAGGACGAAAATCCACAAAAATAACAATAGTCTACAAACTCTGGGAAAATGAAGGGACAAAGGAAATTTTGGTAAAATCCCGAGGGAACGAAAATCCACAAAGCAGGCATAATTCCAAATTATTGCACATTTCGGGAAAACGGAAGATCGAGGAATTCCGACAGTTAAGGAATTCCACGAAGACTTTGAAATTATGAATGTCAACGTTTCTTCACAATCTTTACTCAAATTGATTGAACGATCACAAATTTGAAGACCTTGGGCTTGAAGCTAGCTCGATTTGAACCTCCTATAGATCATCTTTAAATTCGAGACTTATCCTTAAGTAAATTGGTAGGAATTGATGATGCCCTAAATTTGAAACCCTAAAATTTTGCCATGAACATACAGGACAAGCTCAGGCTCAGCCTACTCATTTTTCTAGGTTTCCAAAAGATCCTTATGGCCCCCACAAGCAAGCTACCCCGTAATGAAACTGAAAAACAAGCTCACAGACTCACTTGGGATCGTCAATATAAAAAATTGAATAATCCTAGCTTCAAGATGTTCAATGCCCAAACATGCAAAAATTTGGACTCCAAGCACACTCGAGACGCCAAAAAATCATTCACATTCAACAATCACAAGCAAGGCAATGAATACATACCATTGATGAAGTGAAACTTGATTATAGCTACGACAGATAACAATCTTCAGCGCTTTAGAAAACAACAATTATGATAACGCCCAAGAAATGCACCGCCAAATCCAGAAATCCACGAATTCAAGTACCAAAAAAAGTCCAGCACTCCAAATCAAGCACCCCAAATCAATACAAAGAAAATGACAAAACTTAATGGCACAAAACTCCCCAAAATCGATTAAATATATGTTGGAGAAATCGTACAATCGAGCATTAATACAGTTGACAAGACAACCCCAACCAAAACCTGGGAATTCGATAGGGAAATGGATGTTCAGAGAAATCTAACCAACACGGAATTCCACGAGGTCCCAGAATTTCTGAATCATAGTGTAAAAGCAACCACCACCGGGTTTTCAAAGTATCAGGGGAATTCCGCCAAGAGAGGATTTTCCCGAGAACAGTGAAAAACCCGAAATGAGTCCAAAACTTGAGATTTTCAATCAATATCACAAAGGGACCACCAAAATTGGGTAAGATAAACATCCAAGCTCAGCGCTAAAGCAAGTAAGTCCTTGAGATCAAAGGCCAAAACACTGTGAATGTGAAAGCAAAAAAGAGGGTCCCTAATTTTAGCAGAAGGCAGGTGTTAAAACTACACAACATTAACTTATTCAAAAATTCTCCTACCAGTTGTCATATTCCATGTGCCTTATCGTGATTCATCCATTGGATTCCCTCTCATGAGTTGATTGAATTTACCATGTGCCTTGTTTCTATAAAAGGCTGAGAGATGTTTCATTTTAAGTTAAGTTTAGAATTTGTGGATGTTAGAGAACCAAAACTTCTTTAAGTTCTATTCTTTTCCCTATTTTTTGTTCCATTCTAGATTAGAAACTTGTATGCACATATAAGCTAATCAATATCATAGCCAATTTAAAAGCTATCTATTGATATGAATTCTTACATAGCTGATTGTTTGTTCTTATCAAACAAGACTTTGTGCTTCACCATTCAAGGGTGCATACTAACACTATCCAGTGGCAAATAATCCCCCTCTCTTTAAAATATTGCATCATTCTATACTTGGTTGT
>VDFB02252842.1:0-46234 GCA_007258455.2 Sequoia sempervirens | reverse complement strand
GATAGAAAATACTTATACAAAATGCACAACTACAGTGTAATCTACAAGTGTAGTCACCAAAGTTGATTGATGGTTGATGAAAACTCAAACACGAGCGGTTTCCTAAATGCGGCTATAACTAAAAAAAAAATGAAGCTTCATGAAAAGTGATAGAAAATACACATATAGAATGGACAACTCTAGTGCAATCCACAATCATAGTCACCAAAGTTGATCGATGGACCACGAAAACTCAAACATGAGAATTTTCCTAAATGTGGCTATAAAAAAATAAAAAATGAAGGTTAATGAAAGGTAATTAAAAATATGTGTACATAATGCACAACTACAATACAATCCACAATCGTATTCCCCAAAGTTGATTGATGGCCCAAAAAAACTCAAACATGACTGGTTTCCTAAATGCGGATATAACTCAACAAAAAATGAACGTTCCTGAAAGGTGATAGAAAATACGCGTATAGAATGCATAGCTACAGTGTAATCCAAAAACATAGTCACAAAAGTTGATTGATGGCCCTCAAAAACTCAAACACGAGCGTTTTCCTAAATTCAGCTACAATTCAACAAAAAATGAAGGTTCCTAAAAGGCGATTAAAAATATGCATACAAAATGCAAAACTACAATACAACTACAGTGTAATCCATAATCGTAGTCACTAAAGTTGATCGATGGCGTACAGAAATCAAACATGAGCGGTTTCCTAACTAAAGCTATAACTCAACAAAAAATCAAGCTGCGCGACAAGTGATAGAAAATACGTGTACAAAATGGACAATTACAGTGCAATCCACAATCGTAGTCACGAAAGTTGATTGTTGGCCCACAAAACTCAAACACAACCGATTTCCTGAATACGGGTATAACTCAACAAAAAATAAAAGTTCACGACATGTAATAGAAAATATGCATATACAGTGCACAACTAAATTGCAATCCGTAATTGTTGTAAACAAAGTTGATCGATGGCCCTTGAAAACTAAAACACGAGCGGTTTCCTAAATGCGGCTATAACTCAACAAAAAATAAATGTTCTAGCGAAAGGCATTAGAAAATATGCATACAGAATGGACAACTACAGTGCAATCCACAATCGTAGTCACTAAAGTTGAACAATTGCCCATGAAAAACACAAACACGAGTGGTTACCTAAGTGTAGCTATAACTCAACGAGAAATGAAGGTTCCCGAAAGCCAATAGAAAATACGTGTATAGAATGCACAACTACAGTGTAATCCAAAATTGTGCTCACCAAAGTTGATTGATGGCCCACAAAATCTCAAACACTAGCATTTTAAAAAATGTGGCTATAACTCAACAAGAAATGAAGGTTCGTGAAAGACGATTAAAAATATGCATACATAATGCACAACTACAGTACAATCCACAATTGTAGTCACGAAAGTTCATTGATGGGCTACGATAACTCAAACATGATCGGTTTCCTAAATGTGGCTATAACTCAACAAGAAATGAAGGTTCGTGAAAGGCGCTCGAAAATTTGCGTACAAAATGAACAACTAAAGTGCAATCCACAATTGTAGTAACCAAAGTTGATCGACGGCGCAAAAAAAATCAAACTCGAGCGGTTTCCTAAATGCGGCTATAAGTCAAAAAAAATGAAGGTTCACAAAAGGTGATAGAAAATACACATACAGTATAGACAACTATAGTACAATCTACAATCGTAGTCACCAAAGTTGATCGATGGCCCACGAAAACTCAAACATGCGCGGTTTCCTAAGTGCGGCTATAACTAACCGAAAAATGAAGGTTCAACAAAGGTGATAAAAAATAAGCATATAGAATGCACAACTACAATATAATCCACAATTGTAGTCATCAAAGTTGATAGATGGCCCACGAAAACTAAAATACGAGTGTTTTGCTTAATGCGCGTATAACTCGCCAAAAAATAAAGGTTTTTGAAAGGTTAGTAAAAATATGCGTACAAAATGCATAACTATAGTACAATCAACAATTCTAGTCACGAAAGTTGATTGATGGCACATAAAAACTCAAACATGACCGGTTTCCTAAATGCGGCTATAACTCTATAAAAATGAAGGTTCCTAAAAGGCAATAGAAAATATTCATATAGAATGCACAAATACAATGTAATCCACAAGCGTAGTCACCAAAGTTTATTGATTGCCCACGAAAAGTCAAACACGAGTGTTTTCCTAAATGTGGCTATAACTCAACAAAAAATGAAGATTCGCGAAAGGCGATTGAAAATATGTGTATATAATGCACAACTATAGTACGATCGACTATCGTAGTCACCAAAGTTGATCGATGTCACATGAAAACTCAAACTAGAGTGGTTTCCTTAATGTGGCTATAACTCGAAAAAAAATGAAGTTTCGCGAAATGCGATAGAAAACACACGTAGAAAATGAACAACTAGAGTACAATCTACAATTGTAGTAACCAAAGTTGATGGTTCACAAAAACTCAAACAAATGCAGTTTCCTAAGCATGGCTATAACTTAACAAAAAATGAACGTTCATGAATGGCGATAGAAAATACACGCATAGAATGCACAACTACAGTGTAATCCACAATCGTAGTCATGAAAGTTGATAAATGGCCCACGAAAACTCGAACACGAGTGTTTTCCTAAATACGACGATAACTGAACAAAAAATGAAGGTTCGTGAATGGTAATTAAAAATATACATACAAAAAGCACAACTAAAGTACAATTCAGAATCGTAGTCACCAAAGTTGATTGATGGCCCACAAAAACTCAAACATGAGCGATTTCCTAAATGTAGCTATAACTTAACAAAAAATGAAGGTTTACAAAAGGCAATAAAAAATACATGTATAGAATGAACAACTACAATGTAATCCACAATCCTAGTCACCAAAGTTGATCGATAGCCCACGAAAACTGAAACTCGAGCAGTTTCCTAAATGCGGCTATAACTCAACAAAAAATGAAGGTTTGTGAAAGGCTATACAAAATGGGATAACTATAGTGCAATCCACAATCATAGTTAGCAAATTTGGTCATTGGCGCACAAAAACTCAAACACGAGCACTTTCCTAAGTGTGGTCGTAAC
The DNA here is from genome assembly GCA_007258455.2 of Sequoia sempervirens. Classification (NCBI taxonomy): domain Eukaryota; kingdom Viridiplantae; phylum Streptophyta; class Pinopsida; order Cupressales; family Cupressaceae; genus Sequoia; species Sequoia sempervirens. Next base: position 43,161 of record VDFB02252842.1, on the reverse strand, counting down.
TCAATGAAAAAATGAAGGTTCACAAAAGGCGATAGAAAATAATACCCATATAGAATGTACAACTACAGTGTAATCCACAATTGTAGTCACCAAAGTTGATCGATGGCCCATGAAAAACTCAAACACGATCGTTTTCCTAAATGTGGCTATAACTCAACAAAAAATGAAGGTTCATGAAAGGCGATTAAAACTATGTGTACAAAATGCACTATGTTTACATAATACACAACTACAATACAATCCACAATCATTGTCACCAAAGTTGATTGAAAAGGATGATCTGGATATACTGATAACGACATTCTCTACAAAACCCATTTCTCAAATTTTTCATAAAAAGATTCTAAAAATTTGACTTTGTTACCTCTAATACTTCTGATTTTCAAAAAAATCTATCTTTTTAAAGAAAAACTTATTTCTTAAAAAACTAGATGATGTGTGCCTTGTTAGCACACGAGTACCTATTAAATCTATATTTTTGATTTTCCAAAAAAAATTGTTTCATAGATTCTATTTTTGAGGGACTATTGCATGTAAGCGGAAAATTACTTTTTCAGAAAAAGGATGATCTGTTACCTCTACTGCTTCTACTTGTCCAAAATATCTATCTTTTTGAAAAACAACTTATGTTTTCAAAGAACAAAAGAAATGGGTCTCTTTATCACACGAGCACCTATTAAACCCATAATTTCAATTTTCCCAAAATAAATTATTTCGTAGATTGTATTTTTGAGAGGTTTTTGCAAGTTAGTGAAAATACGTGTATAGAATGCATAGCTACAGTGTAAACCACAATCATAGTCACCAAAATTAATCGATGGCCCACAAAAACTCAAACACGAGCGGTTTCTTAAATGCGGCTAGAACTCAACTAAAAATGAAGGTTCGCAAAAGGCAATAGAAATATACACCTATAGAATGCACAGCTACAGTGTAATCGAAAAGTGTAGTCAAAGTTGACCTATGGCCCACAAAAACTCAAAATCGAGCGGTTTGTTAAATGGGGCTATAACTCAACAAAAAATGAGGGTTCGTGAAAGGCGATAGAAAATATACGTACAAAATGGGCAACTATAGTGCAATCCACATTTGTAGTCACCAAAGTTCATTGATGGTCCATGAAAACTCAAACACGAGCGGTTTCCTACATTCGGCTATAACTCAACATAAAATGAAGGTTTGTCAAAGTCAATAGAAAATATGCATATAGATTGCACAAATATATTGTAATCCACAAGCGTAGTAACCAATGTTGATCAATGGCCCACAAAAACTCAAATATGAGCGGTTTCCTAAATGTGGCTATAACTCAAAAAAAGTGAAGGTTCACAAAAGGCGATAGAAAATACGTGTACAAAATGGAAAACTATAGTACAATCCACAATCGTAGTCACCAAAGTTGATCGATGGCTCACAAAAACTTAATTACGAGGGGTTTCCTAAGTAAAACTAAAATCCAACAAAAAATGAAGGTTCGCGAAAAGCAATATAAAATACGTGTATAGAGTGCACTACTAGGGTGTAATCCGAAATCGTAGAAGCCAAAGTTGATCGACGGCCCACTAAAACTCAAACACGAGCGGTTTCCTAGGTGTAGCTATAACTCAATGAAAAAGTGAAGGTTCGTGAAAGGCGATAGAAAATACACGTATAAAATGGACATCTGCAGTACAATCCACAATAGTCGTCACCAAAGTTGATTGATGGCCCACAAAAACTCAAACATGAGCAGTTTCATAAATGTGGCTATAACTCAACAAGAAATGAAGGTTTGCAGGAGGCGATAGAAAATCCGCGTATAGACTGCCCAACTACGGTGTCATCCACAAGCGTAGTCACCAAAGTTGATCGATGGACCACGAGAACACAAACTTGAGTGGTTTGCTAAATGTGGCTATAACTCAAAAAAATATGATGGCTCGCAAAAGGCAATAAAAAATACATTTATAGAATGTACAACTACAATGTAATCCAAAATCGTCATCACCAAAGTTGATCGAAGGCCCACAAAAACTAAAACACGAGCGGTTTCCTAAATGCGGCTATAACTCAACAAAAAATGAAGTTTCGTGAAAGGCAATGGAAAATACCTATATAGAATGCACAATTATAGTATAATCCACAAGCGTAGTCACCAAAGTTGATCGATGGCACACAGAAAATTCAAACCAAGTGTTTTCCGAAATGGGGCTATAACTGAAAAAAAAATGAAAGGTTCTTGAAAGGTGATTTAAAATATGCATATAGAATGCACAACTACAGTACAATCCACAATCGTAGTCACCAAAGTTGATTGATGGCCGACAAAAACTCAAACATGAGCATCTTCCTAAATGCCGCTATAACTCAACAAAAAATGAAGGTTTTTGAAACGTGATTAAAAATATTTGTACAAAATGCACAACTATAGTACAATTCACAATCGTAGTCACCAAAGTTGATTGATGGCCTACAGAAATTTAAAAATGCGCAGTTTCCTAAGTGCAGCTATAACTCAACAAAAAATGAAGGTTCGGTAAGGGCGATAGAAAATATGCATATAAAATGAACAACTACAGTATAATCCACATTCGTAGTCATGAAAGTTGATCGAAGGCCCACCGAAACTCAAACATGAATGGTTTTCTAAATGCGGCTACAACTCAACAAAAAATGAAGCTTCGCGAAAGGCAATAGAAAATATGCGTATAGAATGGTCAACTACAATGTAATCCATAAGTGTAGTCACCAAAGTTGATTGATGGCCCACGAAAAGTCAAACACGAGCAATTTCCTAATTGCAGCTATATCTCAATGAAAAATGAACGTTGGCAAAAAAGCGATAGAAAATACGCGTATAGAATGGACAACTACAGTGGAATCCATAATCATAGTCACCAAAGTTGATCGATGGCCCACAAAAACTCATACACGAGAGGTTTCCTAAATGCGGATATAACTCAATGAAAAATGAAGGTAATTAAAAGGCAATAGAAAGTACGCATACAGATTGGAAAACTACAATGCAATCCACAATCGTAGTCACTTAAGTTGATCGATGGCCCATGAAAACTCATACACAAGCATTTTCATAAATGCAGCTATAACTTAAGAAAAAATGTGTGCATAGAATTCACAACTACAGTGTAATCCACAAGCGTAGTCACCAAAGTTGATCGATGGTGAACAAAAACTGAAATAGGAGCGGTTTCCTAAATATGGCTATAACTTAACAAAAAATGAAGGTTCTCGAATGCTTATAGAAAATTAGCGTTCATAATGTTGAACTACAGTGCAATCCACAATTGTATTCACCAAAATTTATCGATTGCCCATGAAAACTCAAACATGAGTGGTTTCTTAAATGAGGCTATAACTCAACAAAAAAGGAGGGTTCATGAAAGGCGATAGAAAATACATGTACATAATGGACAACTACAGTGCAATCCACAATCATAGTGTGCAAAGTTTATCGACGGCCCATGAAAACTCAAATACAAGCATTTTCCTTAATGCGGCTATAGCTCAACAAAAAATAAAGGTTTGTGAAAGGTGATTAAAAATATGTGTAAAGAATGCACAACTCCAGTACAATCCACAATCGTAGTAACCAAAGTTGATTGATCGGCCAAGAAAACTCAAACATGAGTGATTTCCTAAATGCGGGTATAACTCAACAAAAAATGAAGGTTCTCAAAAGGAAATAGAAAATAAGCATATAGAATTTACAAGTATAGTGTAATCCACAAGCATTGTCACCAAAGTTGATCAGTGGCCCACAAATACTCCAACAAGAGCGGATTCCTAAATGCAGCTATAACTCACCAAAGATAATGGCCAACAATAGTGCAATCCACAATAGTAGTCACCAAAGATGATTGATGCCCACAAAAACTCAAACACGAGCGGTTTCCTAAATTTTGCTAAAATGCAACGAAAAAAGAAGGGTCGCGAAAAGTGCTAGAAAATATTCGTACATATTGGACAACTACAGTGCAATCCACAATCGTAGTCACCATAGTTGATCGATGGTCCATGGAAACTCAAATATGAATGATTTCGTAAACATGGCTATAACTCAACAAAAAATGAAGGTTTGTGAAAGCCGATTAAAAATGCGCATAGAGAATGGACAACTACAGTGTAATACACAATCGTAGTCACGAATGTTGATCAATGGCCCACAAAAACTCAAACACAAAGTGGTATCCTAAATGCATATATAAGTCAACAAAAAATGAAGGTTCACAAAAGAAGATAGGAAATACACATACAGAATGGGCAACTATAGTGTAATGCACAATCGTAATCACCAAAGTTGATTGATGGCCCACGAAAACTCAAACATGACCAGTTTCCTAAGTGCAGCTATAACTCAATGAAAAATGAAGGGTCGTGAAAGGTTATAGAAAATATGCATATAGAATGCACCACTACAGTGTAATCAACAATCGTAGTCACCAAAGTTGATTGATGGCCCATGACAACTCAAGCACGATCGTTTTCCTAAATTAAACTCAACAAAAAATATGCGTACAGAATGTACAACTACAGTACAATCCAAAATCGTAGTCACCAAAGTCAATTGATTATCCACAAAAACCCAAACATGAGTAGTTTCCTAAATGCAACTATAACTAAAAAAAATGAAAGTTTGCGAAAGGCTATAGAAAATACAAGTATATAATGCACAAATACAGTGTAATCCACAAGCGTAATGACCAAAGTTAATCGATGGCCCACAAAAACTCAAACACAAGCGATTTCCTAAATACGGCTATAACTCAACAAAAAATAAAGGAACTCGCATAAGGTGATAGAAAATACATGTATAAAATGCAAAACGATAGTATAATCCACAATAGTAGTCACCTAAGTTGATCGATGGCCCACGAAAACTCAAACTCGAGTGGTCTCCTAAATGTGGCAATCACTTAAGAAAAAAGATAGGTTTGCGAAAGGACAAAGAAAATAATCCTGTAGAATGGACAACTACAGTGCAATTCAATATCATAGTCACCAAAGTTAATCGATGGCCCACGAAAATTGAAACACGAGCGGTTTCTTAAATGCAGCTATATATAAAGGAAAAATGAAGGTTCGTGAAAGGCAATAGAAAATACACATACAAAATGCACAACTACAGTGCAATCCACAATTGTAGTCATCCAAGTTGATCGATGGCCCACAAAAACTCAAACACAAGAAGTTTCCTAAGTGTCACTAAAATTCAACAAAAAATGAAGGTTTACAAAAGGTAATAGAAAATATGCGTATAGAATGCACAACTACAGTGTAATCCACAATAGTAGTCACCAAAGTTGATTGATTTCCCATCAAAACTCAAACATGAGCGGTTTCCTAAATGAGGCTATAACTCAACAAAAAATGAAGGTTCACAAAAGGTGATAGAAAATATATGTACAGAATGGGCAACTACAGTTCAATCCACAATCGTAGTCACCAAAGTTGATCGTTGGCCCATGAAAAGCTAAAACACAAGCTGTTTCCTAAGTGCAACTATAACTCAAAGAAAAATGAATGTTCGCAAAAGGCAATATAAAATACGCCTATAGAATGCACCACTACAATGTAATCCGCAAGCATAGTCACCAAAGTTGATCGATGCCAAACTGAAACTCAAACTTGAGAGGTTTCCTAAATGTAGCTATAACTCAACACAAATAAAGGTTTTGGAAAGGCGAGAGAAAATACATGTATAGAATGCACAACTATACTGTAATCCACAAGCGTAGTCACCAAAATTCATCGATGGCCCAAAAAACTCAAACTCGGGCGGTTTCGTTAATGAGGCTATAAATCAACAAAAAACAAAGGTTCGGGAAAAGTGATAGAAAATACATGTACATATTGGGCACGTATAGTGCAATCCACAATTGTAGTCACCAAAGTTGATCAATGGCCGACGAAAACTCAAACACGAGTGGTTTCCTAAGTGCAGCGAAAGGAAAACAAAATAATGCGTATAGAATGCACAACTACAGTGTAATCCACAATCGTAGTCACCAAGTTTGATTGATGGCCCACAAAAACTCAAACACGAGTGGTTTCCTAGATGTGGCTATAACTTAACAAAAAATGAAGCTTCACGAAAGGAGATAGAAAATATGCATAAGGAATACAAAATTGTAGTGTAATCTGCAATTGTAACCACCAAAGTTGATCGATGGCCCATGAAGACTCAATCTCGAGCGCTTTCCTAAATGTGGGTATAACTCAGCAAAAAATGAAGGTTCACAAAAGGTGATGGAATATACAAGTACAAAATGGACAACTACAATACAATACACAATCGTAGTCACCAAAGTTGATCGATGGCCCACAAAAACTCAGTCTCGAGCGGTTTCCTAAATGTGGGTATAACTCACTAAAAAATGAAGGTTCAAAAAGGTGATAGAATATACAAGTAAAAAATGGACAACTACAATACAATCCAAAATCGTAGTCACCAAAGTTGATCAATGGCCGACAAAAACTCAAACATGAGGGGTTTCCTAAATGAGGCTATGCAACAAAAAATGAAGGTTCGCGAAAGGTGATAGAAAATACACGCATAGAATGCACAACTACAATGTAATCCAAAAGAATAGTCACCGAAGTTGATCGATGACGTAGAAAAACTCAAACACGAGTGGTTTCCTATATGCAGCTATAACTCAACAAAAAATGAAGGTTCGTGAAAGGTGATAGAAAATTAGCGTTCAGAATGCACAACTACAATGTAATCCACAATCGTAGTCACCAAAGTTGGTCGATGGCCAACGAAAACTCAAACACGAGCGGTTTTCTAAATGCAGCTATAACTCAACAAAAAATGAAGGTTAATCAAAGGTGATAGAAAATACGAATACGAAATGGAAAATGACTTTGGATTGCACTATATTAGTGACTACAATTGTGCATTTCACTATAGTTGTCCATTTTGTACTTGAATTTTCGATCACCTTTCGTGATCCTTCATTTTTTGTTGAGTTATAGCCACATTTAGGAAAGTTTAGTTTTCGTGGGCCATCAATCAGCTTTTGTTACTACGCCTATGGATTACACTATACTTGTAAATTCTATATTTGTATTTTCTATCGCCTTTCACAAACATTCATTTTTTGTTGAGTTATAGCGGCATTTAGCAAACCACTCATGTTTGAGTTTTTGTGGGCAATCAATCAACTTTGATGACTATGATTCTAGATTGTATTGTAGTTGTGCATTTTGTATACATAGTTTTAATCGCCTTTCATGAACCTTCATTTTTTGTTGACTTATAGCCACAATTACGAAAACGCTAGTGTTTGAGTTTTTCATGGGTCATCGATCAACTTTGCCGACTACGATTGTGGATTACACTGTAGTTGTGCATTCTATACACATATTTTCTATTACCTTTCGTGAACCTTCATTTTTCATTGAGTTATAACCGCACTAAGGAAACCACTCGTGTTTGAGTTTTCATGGGCCATCGATCAACTTTGCTGACTACGATTATGGATTGCAATGTATTTTTCTATTTTCTACATGTATTTTCTATCGGCTTTCGCGAACCTTCATTTTTTGTTGAGTTATAGACACATTTAGGAAATCATTCGTCTTTGAGTTTTCGTGGGCCATCGATCAACTTTGGTGACTATGATTGTGGATTGCTTTGTAGTTGTCCGTTCTCTACGAGTATTTTCTATCACCTTTCATGAAATTTCTTTTCTTTTTGATTTATAGCTGCATTTAGGAAACTGCACGTGTTATAGTTTTTGAGGGTGATTGATCAACTTTGGTAACTACAATTGTGGATTGCACTGTACTTGTGCATTATGAATGCTAATTCTATATCGCCTTTTGCGAACCTTCATATTTTGTTATGCTATAACATTTAGGAAACCACTTGTGTTTGAGTTTTTGTGGGCCATCGATCAACACTGGTGACTATGCTTGTGGATTACACTATAGTTGTGCATTCTATACCCGTATTTTCTATTGCCTTTCACGAACCTTCATTTTTTGTTTAGTTATACCCGTATTTAGGAAACCACTCATGTTTGAGTTTTTGTGGGCTATCAATCAACTTTGGTGTCTACGATTGTGGATTGTATTGTAGTTGTGCATTTTGTATGCATATTTTTAATGGCCTTTCAAGAACCTTCATTTTTTGTTGAGTTATAGCCACATTTATGAATATACTTGTGTTTGACTTTTGATGGGCTATCAAACAGCTTTTGTGACTACGATTAAGGATTACACTTAGGAAACCGTTCGTGTTTGACTTTTTGTGCACCATCAATCAGCTTTGGTGAGTACAATTGGGGAATATATTGTAGTTGTGCATTCTATATGCCTATTTTCTATCGCCTTTCGTGAACCTTGATTTTTTGTTGAGTTATAACTGCACTTAGAAAACTGATCATGTTTGAGCTTTCGTGGGTCATCGATCAACTTTGGTGATTACGATTGTGGATTGCGCTGTAGTTGTCCATTTTGTACGTGTATTTTTTATCACCTTTTGTGAACCTTCATTTTTTGTTGACTTATAGCCACATTTAGGAAGCCGCTCGAGTTTGAGTTTTCGTGGGCCATTGATCAACCTTTGTGACTATGCTTGTGGATTACACTGTAGTTGTACATTTTATATGCATACATTCTACCACCATTTGTGAAACTTCATTTTTCATTGAGTTATTGCCGCACTTAGAAAATTGCTCATCTTTCAGTTTTTGTGGGACATCGATCAACTTTGCTGACTACGATTGTGGATTGCACTGTAGTTGTCCATTACGTACACCTATTTTCTATCGCCTCTTGCAAACCTTCATTTTTTGTTGAGTTATAGCCGCATTTAGGAAACTGCTCAAGTTTGAGTTTTCGTGCACCGTCGATCAACTTTGGTGATGACGATTGTGGTTTGTACTATACTTGTGCATTGTGTGCGCATATTTTTAATCACCTTTCACAAAACTATTTTTTTTTGAGTTATAGGCATATTTACGAAACCGCTCGTATTTGAGTTTTCGTGGGCCATCAATCAACTTTGGTGACAACGATTGTATATTTCACTATAGTTGTCCAATATGTATGTATATTTTCTATCGCCTTTCACGAACCTTAATTTTTCGTTGAGTTATAGCCGCATTTGGAAAACCGCTCGTGTTTGAGTTTTCGTGGGCCATCGATCAATTTTGGTGACTACGATTGTGGATTGCATTGTAGTTTCCTATTCTATACGCGTATTCTAGTTGCCTATCGTTGAGTGTTTGTCGACCATCGATCAACTTTGGTGAATATGATTGTGGTTTGTACTGTAGTTGTGCATTCTGTACACATATTTATAATCGCCTTTCACAAAACTACATTTTTTCTTGAGTTATGGTTGTATTTAGGAAACCGCTCGTATTTGAGTTTTAATGGGCAATCGATCAACTTTGGTGACTATGATTGTGGATTGCACTGTAGTTGTCCAATCTGTACATGTATTTTCTATTGCCTTTCACAAACCTTAATTTTTTCTTTGTAATATAGCCCCATTTAGGAAACCGCTCGAGTTTGAGTTTTCGTGGGCCACTGATCAACCTTGGTGACTACGCTTGTGGATTACACTATAGTTGTGCATTCTATATGTTTATTTTCTATCACCTTTCCTGAACCTTCACTTTTTGTAGAGTTCTAGCCGCATTTAGTGAAACACTCGTGCTTGAGTTTTTAATGGGTCATCGATCAACTTTGGTGACTACGATTGTGGATTACACTGTAGTTGTGCATTCTATTCATGTATTTTCTATCTTTCGCGAACCTTTATTTTTTGTTGAGTTATATCCGTACATAGGAAACTGCTCATGTTTGAGTTTTCGTGCGCAATCGATCAACTTTTTTGACTGTGATTGTAGATTGCACTGTAGTTGTCTATTATCTATGTATATTTTGTATCACTTTTCGTGAACCTTTATTTTTTGTTGAGTTATAGCTGCATTCAGGAAACCGCTCTATCAACTTTGGTGACTATGATTGTGGATTGTATTAGAGTTGTGCATTTTGTACGCATTATTTTAATCGCCTTGCAGAAACCTTCATTTTTTGTTAAGTTATAGCCACATTTAAGAAAATGCCCGTGTTTTAGTTATAGCCGCACTTAGGAAACTGCTCATGTTTGAGTTTTTGTGGGCCACCAATCAACTTTAGTGACTTCGATTGTGGATTGTACTAGAGTTGTGCATTCTATACGCATATTTTTAATCACTTTTCATGAACCTTAATTTTTTGTTGAGTTATAGCGACTTTTAGGAAAACACTCGTGTTTGAGTTTTAGTGGGCCATCGATCAATGTTGGTGACTACGATTGTGGATTACATTATAGTTGTGCATTTTATACGTGTTTTTTCTATCGCCTTTCATGAACTTTAATTTTTCATTTAGTTATAGCCACACTTTCGAAACCACTAATGTTTGAGTTTTCATGGGCCATCGATGAACTTTAGTGACTACGATTGTGGATTGCACTGTAGTTTTGCATTCTATAGGCCTATTTTCTATCACCTTTCGTGAGTCTTCATTTTTCATTGAGTTATAGCCGCACTTAGGAAACGGTTTGTGTCTGACTTTTCTGGGCCATCGATCAACTTTGGTGACTATGATTTTGTATTACACTGGAGTTGTGCATTTTATACACCTATTTTCTATCGCCTTTCACGAACCTTCATTTTTCGTTTTGTTATAGTTGCGGTTAGGAAACCGCTCATGTTTGAGTTTTCGTGGGCCATCGATTAACTATGGTGACAACGATTGTGAATTGCACTAAAGTTGTCCATTTTGTACACCTATTTTCTCTCGCCTTTCACAAACTTTCATTTTTTCTTGAGTTATAGCTGCATTTAGGAAACCGATCAAGTTTCAGTTTTTGTGGGCCATCAATCAACTTTGGTGACTACGCTCTTGGATTACATTATAATTGTGCATTCTATACACGTATTTTCTCTCGGCTTTCGTGAATCTTCATTTTTTTTTTAGTTATATCCACATTTAGGAAACCGCTCATGTTTGATTTTTTATGGGCCATCAATCAACTTTCATGACTACGATTGTGGATTACACTATACTTGCACATTTTGTACAAATATTTTTAATCGCTTTTCACTAACCTGTATTTAGGAAACCCGTATTTGAGCTTTTGAGGGCCATCAATCAATTTTGGTGACTACGATTGTGGATTACACTATAGTGAATCTTCATTTTTTTTTTAGTTATATCCACATTTAGGAAACCGCTCATGTTTGATTTTTTATGGGCCATCAATCAACTTTCATGACTACGATTGTGGATTACACTATACTTGCACATTTTGTATGAATATTTTTAATCGCTTTTCACTAACCCGTATTTAGGAAACCCGTATTTGAGATTTTGAGGGCCATCAATCAATTTTGGTGACTATGATTGTGGATTACACTGTAGTTCTTCATTCTATACACGTATTTTCTATGGCCTTTCGTGAATCTTCATATTTTTTTTGAGTTATAGTGGCATTTAGGAAACCGCTCGAGTTTGACTTTTCATGGGCCATTGACCAACTTTGGTGACTAGGCTTGTGGATTACACTGTAGTTGTGCATTGTATACTCGTGTTTTCTATCAGCTTTCGTGAACCTTCACTTTTTGTTGAGTTATATCTGCATTTTGGAAACCACTCGTGTTTGAGTTTTTTTGGGCCTTCAGTCAACTTTGGTGACTACAATTTTGGATTACACTGTAGTTGTGCATTCTATACATGCATTGTTTGTTGAGTTATAGCCTCACTTAGGAAACCGCTCATGTTCAAGTTTTCATGGGCCATCGATTAGCTTTGGTGACTATGCTTGTGGATTACACTGTAGTTGTGCATTCTATACGCGTATTTTCTATATCTTTTCGTGAACCTTCATTTTTTGTTGAGTTATAGCCACATATATGAAACCGCTCATATTTCAATTTTTATAGGCCGTCAATCAACTTTGATGACTATGATTGTGCATTTTGTACTCATTTTTTAGTCTCCTTTCATGAACCTTCATTTTAATTTGAGTTAAAGCCTCATTTAGGAAAATGCTCGTGTTTGAGTTTTTGTAGGCCATCGATCAACTTTTATGACTACAATTGTTGATTGCACTGTAGTTGTGCATTCTATACGTGTATTTTCTATCGGCCTTCACGAACCTTCATTTATCTTTGAGTTATAGCTACAATTAGGAAACTGCTCATGTTTGAGTTTTTGTGGGCCATTGATCAACTTTCATGGCTACGATTATGGATCTGCATGTGCATTTTCTAATTGCTTTTCAGGAACCTTCATTTTTGGTTGAGTTATAGCCACATTTAGGAAAATGCTCGTATTTTAGTTTTCATGGGCCATCGATTGCCGTTTGCAAACCTTCATTTTTCGTTGAGTTATAGCTGTACTTAGGAAACCTCTCGTATTTGAATTTCTGTGGGCCATCGATCAACCTTGGTGACTACATTGTGTAATGTACTATTGTTGTACATTGTGTACACATATTATTAATCGCTTTTCACAAACCTTCATTTTTTGTTGTGTTATAGCCGCATTTAAGAAACCGCTCAAGTTTAAGTTTTTGTGGGCCATCGATCAACTTTGGCTACTACGCTTGTGGATTACACTGTAGGCTTGCAATCTATATGAGTATTTTCTATCACCTTTTGTGAACCTTCATTTTTTGTTAAGTTATAGCGACATGTAGGAAACTGCTCGTGTTTGTGTTTTCGTTGACCATCAATCGACTTTGGTTACTACGAATGTGGATTACACTATAGTTTTCCATTTTCTACGCATATTTTCTATCGCCTTGTGTGAAACTTCATTTTTTGTTGAGTTATAGTCGCATTTAGGAAACCACTCATGTTTGAGTTTTCATGGGCCATAGATCAACTTTGGTGACTGCGATTGTGGATTTCACTGTAGTTGCCCATTCTGTACATATGAACCTTCATTTTTTGTTGAGTTATAGCCCGATTTAGCAAACCACTTGATTTTTAGTTTTCGTGGGCCATAGATCAACTTTGGTGATTATTTTTGTGCATTTTATAGGTGTATTTTCTATCGCCTTTTGCGAACCTTCATTTTTTTGTGGAGCTATAGCTGCATTTATGAAACCGCTCATGTTTGAGTTTTTGTGGGCCATCGATAAATTTGGGTGACTACGATTGTGGATTACACTATAGGTGTGCATTCTATACACATATTTTCACCAACATGCAAGAACCCCTCAAAAATAGAATCTCAAAAACAATTTTTTTTGGGAATATCAAAAATATGGGTTTTATAGGTGCACGTGTTCTAAAGAGACCCAAATTGTCTTTTTTTTGAAAAAATAAGTTGTTCTTGAAAAAGATAGATTTTTTGAAAAGTAGAAGCAGTAGAGGTAATAGAGGCAATTTTTTTGAATCTTATTATGAAAAATCTAAGAAATGGGTTTTGTAGAGAATGTCGTTCTAAGTAAACCTAGATCGTCCTTTTTTCGAAAACTAAGTTTTCACCAACATGCAAGAACACCTCAAAAATAGAATCTACGAAACAATTTTTTTTGGGAAAATCGAAAATATGGGTTTTATAGGTGCATGTATGCTAAAAAGACCTAGATTGTCCATTTTTTGAAAAGTAGAAACCATAGAGATAACAGAGAGTTTTTTTGAATCTTTTTATGAAAAATCTAACAAATGGGTTTTGTAGAGAATGTCGTTCTGAGAAGACCTAGATCATCCTCTTTTCAAAAAATTAGTTTTCTGCCAACATGCAATAACCCCTCAAAAAATAGAATCTACGAAACAATTTTTCTAGGGAAAATAAAAAATATGGGTTTTATAGATTGTCATGTTGTAAAGAGACCGAGATCATCCGTGTATTGAAAAAATAAGATGTTCTTGAAAAAGATAGATTTTTTTGAAAAGCAAAAGCATTAGAGGTAACAGAGGAAATTTTTTTGAATCTTTCTATGAAAAATCCTATACACGTGTATAAAACAAATATTTTTTATTTTCCCAGAAAAGAATTGTTGAGTTATAGCCCTACTTAGTAAAACACTCATGTTTGAGTTTTTGTGGGCCATTGATCAACTTTTGTGGCTATGATTGTCGATTACACTATAGTTGTGCATTGTAAACTCATATTTTTTGTTGTCTTTTGCAAACCTTCATTTTTTGTTGAGTTATAGCTGTACTTAGGAAACTGCTCGTGTTTGAGTTTTCGTGCCCCATTGATCAACTTTGATGACTCCAATTGTATTTTACTGTAGTTGTCCATTCTATTATATATTTTCTATCGCCTTTCATGAACCTTCATTTTTTGTTGAGTTATAGTTGCATTTAGGAAACTGCTCGAGATTGAGTTTTCGTGGGCCATCAACCAAATTTGGTGACTACGCTTGTGGATTAGATTGTATTTGTTCATTGTATATGTGTATTTTCCATCACCTTTCACAAACCTTTATTTTTTGTTGACTTATAGCTGCATTTAGGAAACTGCTCATGTTTGAGATTTTTTTGGCCATCAATCAACTTTGGTGACTATGATTGTGGATTGTATTATAGTTGTGCATTCTATATGCATATTTTTAATCACGTTTCATGAACCGTCATTTTTTGTTGAGTAATAATTTAGGAAAACGCTCGTGTTTGAGTTTTCATGGGCTACCGATCAACTTTTGTCACTACAATTGTGGATTACACTGTAGTTTTGCATTCTATACGCATATTTTCTATCACCTTTAGTGAACCTTCATTTTTCGTTGAGTTATAGCTTCACTTAGGAAACCACTCGTGTTTGAGTTTTTTTGAGCCATCGATCAACTATTGTGACTACGATTGTAGATTGCACTCTAGTTGTACATTCTAAACGATTATTTTCTATCACCTTTTGTGAACCTTCATTTTTGTTGAGTTATAGCTATATTTAGTAAATTGCTCGTATTTGAGTTTTCATGGGCCATCGATCAAATTTGGTTACTACGATTGTGGATTACACTGTAGTTGTTTATTCTATACACGTATTTTCTATCGTGTTTCACGAACCTTCATTTTATATTGAGTTATAGCTGCATTTAGGATACCGCTCATGTTTGAGTTTTTGTGGGCTATCAATCAACTTTGGTGACTATGATTATGAATTGTACTATAGTTGTGCATTTTGTACACATATTTTTAATTTGCTTTCATGAACCTTCATTTTTTGTATGCATAGTTTTCTTGGGCCATCAATCAACTTTGGTGACTGCGATTGTGGATTACACTATAGTTTTTGTATTCTATACGCGTATTTTCTAAGATCTTTCGTGAATCTTCACTTTTTTGTTGACTTATTGCCGCACTTAGGAAACCGCTCGTCTTTGAGTTTTCATAGGCCATCGATCAAATTTGGTGACTAAAATTGTGGTTTAGACTGTAGTTGTCCATTCTGTATGCATATTTTCAATCACCTTTTGTGATCTTTCAATTTTTTGTTGAATTATAACCACATTTAGGAAACCTGTCGAGTTTGAGTTTTTGTGGGCCATCGATCAACTTTGGTGACTACGCTACTGGATTACATTGTATTTGCGATTTTTATTCTTGTATTTTCTATCGCCTTTCACAAACTTGCATTTTTTTTGAGTTATAGCCGCATTTAGAAAAACGCTCGTGTTTGAGTTTTCATGGGCCATCGATCAATTTTGGTGACTACGATTATGGATTACACTGTACTTGTGCATTCTATACAGGTATTTTCTATCGCCTTTCGAGATACTTCATTTTTTGTTGAGTTATCGACGCACTTAGGAAACTGCTTTTGTTTTAGTTTTCTTAGGCCATCGATTGACTCTGGTGACTATGATTATGGATTTCATTGTAGTTGTCCATTATGTATGCGTATTTTTTATCGCCTTTCGTGAACCTTCATTTTTTGTTGAGTTATAGCCACATTTAGGAACCCACTCGTGTTTGAGTTTTCATGGGCCGTCAATCAACTTTGGTGACTACGCTTGTGCATTACATTGTAGTTGTACTTTCTATACAGGTATTTTCTATTGCCTTCCGCGAACCTTCATTTATTGTTGAGTTATAGCCACATTTAGGAATCGGCTCATATGTGAGGTTTATTGGGCCGTCGTTCAACTTTAGTGACTACGATTGTGGATTGTATTGTAATTGTGCATTTTGTGTGCATATCTTTAATCGTCTCTCATGAAAAATTATTTTTTGTTGAGTTATAGCCACATTTAGGAAAAAGCTCATGTTTGAGTTTTTGTGCGCCATCGATCAACTTTGGTGACTATGATTGTGGATTGTATTGTAGTTGTCCATTATGTACTTGTATTTTCTATCACCTTTCATGAACCTTCTTTTTCATTGAGTTATGGCCGGATTTAGGAAACCACTCATGTTTGAGTTTTTCGTGGTTCATCAATCAAGTTTGGTCACTACGATTATGGATTGCACTATAGTTGTGCATTCTATATGCCTATTTTCTATCGCCTTTCATGAACCTTCATTTTTCTTTGTGTTATAGCCGCATTTAGGAAAACCTCTCGTATTTTAGTTTTCATGGGCCATCGATCAACTTTGGTGACTACGATTGAGATTGCACTATAGTTGTCAATTCAGTATGTGTATTTTCTATCGACTTTCATGAACCTTCATTTTTTGTTGAGTTATAGCCACAATTAGGAAAACGCTTGTGTTTGAGTTTTCGAGGGCCATTAAAGAACTTTGGTGACTACAATTGTGGATTACATTGTAGTTGTGCATTGTATACGCATATTTTCTATCGCCTTTCATGAACCATCATTTTCTGTTGAGTTATACCTGCATTTAAGAAACCGCTCATGTTTGAGTTTTCGTGGGCCATCGAACAACTTTGGCAACTACGATTGTGGATTGTACTATAGTGGTGCATTATGTACGCATATTTATAATTGTCTTTCATGAACCTTCATTTATTTTTGAGTTATAGCCACATTTAGGAAAACACTCGTGGTTGAGTTTTTCTGGGCCATCGATCAACTTTGGTGACTACGATTGTGGGTTACACTGTAGTTGTGCATTCTATAGGTGTAATTTCTATCAGCTTTTGGGAACCTTCATTTTTTGTTGATTTATAGCGGCACTTAGGGAAATCACTCGTGTTTGAGAGTTTGTGGGCCATCGATGAACTTTACTGACTACAATAATGGATTGTTGTATACTTGTACATTTTGTACGTGTATTTTCTAATGCCTTTTGTGAACCTCCATTTTTTTGTTGAGTTATAGCCACATTTAGGAAACCGCACGAGTTTGAGTTTTTATGGGCCGTCGATAAACTTTGGTGACTACAGTGGTGGATTGCACTATATTATCCATTTTGTACACGTATTTTCTATTGTCTTTCGTAAACCTTCATTTTCTGTTGAGTTATAGCCACATTTAAGAAACTACTCATTCTTGTGATTTCGTGGCCCATCAATCAACTTTTTTGACTAAGATTGTGGATTGTATTCTAGTTGTGCATTATGTGCGCATATTTTTAATCGCATTTCAAGAACCTTTTTTTTTTGTTGAGTTATATAGCCGCATTTACGAAAAAGCTCATGTTTGAGTTTTTGTGGGCCATCCATCAACTTTGGTGACTATGATTGTGGATTGCGCTGTATTTATCCATTTTGTACTCGTATTTTCTATTGCCTTTTGTGAACCTTTTTTTGTCGAGTTATGCCTACATTTAGGAAACTGCTCATGTTTTAGTTTTAATGGGCCATCGATCAACTTTGGTGACTACGATTGTGGATTGCACTATGGTTATGCATTCTCTATGTGTATTTTCTATTGCCTTTTTTAAACCTTCATTTTCTGTTGATTTATAGCCGAAATTAGCTAACCGCTCATGTTTGAGTTTTTGTAGGACATCGACCAACTTTGGTGACTATGATTTTGGATTGTACTATAGTTGTGCATTCTGTACACATATTTTTAATTGTTTTCATGAACCTTCATTTTTTTTTGAGTTATAGCCGCATTTAGAAATATGCTCTTGTTTGAGTTTTCATGTACCATCGATCAACTTTGGTGACTACGATTGTGAATTACACTGTAGTTTTTTTTGTTGAGTTATAGCTGCATTTATGAAACCACTCATGTTTTGGTTTTTTTGGGCCATCGATAACCATTGGTGACTACGATTGTCGATTGTACTATCATTGTACATTCTATACTCATATTTTTAATTTCCTTTCAAGAAAAACCTTCAGTTCTTGTTGAGTTATAGTCGCATTTAGGAAAACGCTCGTATTTGAGTTTTTGTGGGTCGTAAATCAACTTTTGTGATTTCGATTATGGATTACACTGTAGTTGTGCATTTGATAGGTGTATTTTCTATCACATTTCAAGAACCTTCATTTTTGGTTGAATTATAGCCGTATTTAGGAAACCGCTCGTATTTGAGTTTTTCGTGGGACATCGATCAACTTTGGTGAGTACGATTGTGGATTAGACTGTAGTTGTGCATTCTATACGTGTATTTTCTATTTCTATGCATGTATTTTCTATCGCTTTTTGTGAACCTTCATTTTTTGTGACTATGATTGTGGATTGCACTATAGTTTTCCATTTTGTGCGTGTATTTTCTCACGCCTTTCGTGAACATTCATTTTTTGTTGAGTTATAGCCGCATTTAGGATTGTGTTTGAGTTACCATGGGTCGCCGATCAACTTTGGTGACAACGATTATGGATTGCACTATATTTGTGAATTCTATACATGCATTTTCTATCCTCTTTCACGAACCTTAATTTTTCGTTGAGTTATAGCCGCTTTTAGGAAACCGCTCGAGTTTGAGAGTTCATGGGCCATTGATCAAGTTTGTTGACTAGGCTTGAGGATTACACTGTAGTTGTCCATTTTGTACATGTATTTTGTATCGTGTTTCTTGAACCTTCATTTTTTGTTGAATTATAGCCGCATTTAGGGATCCACTCGTCTTTCAGTTTTCGTGGGCCATCGATCAACTTTGGTGACTACAATTGTGGATTACACTGTTGTTGTATATTATGAACGGTACGTTTCTATCGCCTTTCACTAACCTTATTTTTTTGTTGAGCTATAGTCGTATTTAGGAAACCGGTCATTTTTGAATTTTTGTGGGCCATCAATCAACTTTAGCAACTACGATTGTGGACTACATTGTAGTTATGCATTCTATAAGTGTATTTTCTATCCCTTTTCGTGAAACTTCATTTTTCATTCAGTTATAGCCACACTTAGGAAACCACTCGTGTTTGAGTTTTCGTGGGCCATTGATCAACATTGGTGACTACCATTGTGGATTGTAATTAGCTGTGCATTCTGTAAATATATATATAATCGCCTTACATTAACCTTCATTTTATGTTGAGTTATAGCCACATTTAGGAAAATGATCGTGTTTGGGTTTTCGTGGGCCATTGGTCAACTTTGGTGACTACGATTGTGGATTGCACTGTAGTTGTGCATTCTATACATGTATCTTCTATCGCCTTTCGTGAACCTTCATTTTTTGTTGAGTTATAGCCGCACTTAGGAAACAACTCGTGTTTGAGTTTTCGTGGCCCATCGATCAACTTTTGTGACTATGATTGTGGATTACACTATACTTCTGCATTCTATACACGTATTTTCTATCACCTTTCACGAACCTTCATTTTTCTTTGAGTTATAACTGCACTTACGAAACCGCTCATGTTTGTGTTTTCATGGACCATCGATCAACTTTAGTGACTACAATTTTGAATTGGACTGTAGTTGACCATTTTGTACACGTATTTTCTATCGCATTTCGTGAACCTTCTTTTTTTTTTTACTTATAGCTGCATTTAGGAAAACGCTCAAGTTTGATTTTTCCTGGGCCATTGATCAACTTTGGTGACTACGTTTGTGCCTTAGTAGTTATGCATTTTATACGCATATTTTTTATTGTGTTTTACAAACCTTCATTTTTTATTGAGTTATAGCCATATTTAGGAAACCACTGATAGATTAGTTTTTTGGGGCTATCTATCAGCTTTGGTGACTACGATTGTGGATTGTACTATAGTTGTGAATTTTGCAGGCATATTTTTCATTGTGTTTAAACAACCTTCATTTTTTGTTGACTTATAGCCGCATTTAGGAAAAAAACTCAGGTTTGCATTTTCGTAGGCCATCGATCAACTTTGGTGACTACAATTGTGGATTACACTATAGTTGTCCATTATGTACACTATTTTTGTACATTCTATACACGTATTGTCTAACGTCTTTTGCAAACCCTCATTTTTCGTTGAGTTATAGCCGCACTTAGGAAATCACTCGTGTTTGAGTTTTCGTGGTCCATCGATCAACTTTGGTGACTACGATTGTGGATTACACTATAGTTGTGCATTTTATACACGTATTGTCTATCGGCTTATGCAAACCTTCATTTTTCATTGAGTTATAGTACTTACGAAACTGCTTGTGTTTGTGTTTTCGTGGTCCAGCGATGAACTTTGGTAATTACAATTTTGAAATGCACTATATTTCTCCATTTTGTTTGCGTATTTTCTATAGTATTTCGTGAAACCTTCATTTTTTGTTGAGTTATAGACACATTTAGGAAACTGCTCATATATTAGTTTTTTTGAGCTATCAATCAAATTTGGTGACTACGATTGTGGATTGTACTGTAGTTGCGCATTTTGTACACATATTTTGAATCGCATTTCACAAACCTTCATTTTTTGTTGAGTTATAACTGCATTTAGGAAAACGCTCCTGCTTGAGTTTTCGTGGGCAATTAATCATCTTTGGTGAGTACGATGGTGGATTACACTGTAGTTGTGCACTCTATACACGTACTTTCTATCACCTTTCGCGAACCTTCATTATTCATTGAGTTATAGCTCCACTTAGGAAACCGCTCGTGTTTGAGTTTTCATGGGCCATCGATCAACTTTGGTGACTATGATTGTGGATTGCACTGTAGCTTTCCATAATGTACATGTATTTACTAACGCTTTTTGCGAATGTTCATTTTTTGTTCATTTATAGCCTCACTTAGGAAACCGCTCATGTTTGAGTTTTTCTAGGCCATCGATCAACTTTGATGACTGCGATTGTGGTTTGTACCGTAGTTGTGCATTCCGTATGAATATTTTTAATCACCTTTCACAAACCTTCAATTTTTGTTGAGTTATAGCCTCATTTAGGAAAACACTCTTATTTGAGTTTTCATGGGCCATCAATCAAGTTTGGTGTCTATGATTATGGATTATAATGTAGTTGTGCATTCTATATGTGTATTTTATATCGCGTTTCACGAACCTTCATTTTCTTTGAGTTATATCTGTACTTAGGAAAGCTCTCGTATTTGAGTTTTCCTAGGCCATCGATCAGCTTTGGTGACTACGATTGTGGATTGCACTATAATTGTCCATTCTATACGTGTATTTTCTATCACCGTTCACGAACCTTCATTTTTTGTTGAGTTATAGCCCCATTTAGGAAACTGCTAGAGTTTGAGTTTTCATGTCCCATCGATCCAATTTTGGTGACTATGCTTGTGGATTATACTATAGTGGTGCATTCTATAAATGTATTTTCTATCACCTTTGGCGAACCTTCATTCTTTGTTGAGTTATAGCCGCATTTAAGAAACTGCTCATGTTTGAGATTTTGTGGGCCATCAATCAACTTTGGTGAATATGATTGTGGATTGTAGTATAGTTTTTCTCATTCTCTACGCATATTTGAGTTTTTGTGGGCCATCGATTAAATTTGGTGAATACGATTGTGGGTTGTACTATAGTTGTGAATTATGTTCACATATTTTTAAACGCCTTTCACGAACCTTCATTTTTATGAGTTATAGCCGCATTTAAGAAAACGCTCGTGTTTGAGTTTTCATGTGCCATTGATCAACTTTCGTGACTACGATTGTGGACTACAAATCAAGAAAAATAGATGTTTCCTGAAAGGCAATAGAAAATACACATACATAATGGACAACTATAGTGCAATCCACAATTGTAATCATGAAAGTTGATTGATGGCCCATGAAAACGCAAACACAAGCGGTTTCCTAAGTGCAGCTATAACTCAAACATGAGCGGTTTCCTAAATGTGTCTATAACTCAACAAAAAATGAAGCTTCGTAAAAGGCAATTAGAAATATGCATATAGAAGCTTCGTGAAAGTTGATGACTACGCTTGACTTATAGCCGCATTTAGGAAAACGCTCAGGTTTGAGTTTTCATAGGCCATCAATCAACTTTAGTGACTACCATTGTGGGTTACACTATAGTTGTCCATTATGTATGCGTAATTTCTATTGCCTTTCGTGAATGTTCATATATTGTTGACTTATAGCCACATTTAGGAAACTGCGCCTGTTTGAGTTTTCGTGGGCCATCGATGAACTTTGGTGACTACGATTGTCTATTGCACTGTATTTGTCCATTCTGTACATGTATTTTCTATCAACTTTCGTGAACCTTCATTTTTTGTTGAGTTATATCCGCATTGAGCAAATCGCTCGTGTTTGAGTTTTTGTGGGACATCAACAAAATTTGGTGACTATGATTGTGGATTGTACTGTATTTGTGCATTCTATACGCAAATTTTTAATTGTCTTTCTCAAAGCTTCATTTTTTGTTGAGTTATAGCCGTATTTAGGAAAACGCTCGTGTTTAAGTTTTGGTGGGTCATTGATCAACCATTGATCAACTTTAGTGACTACAATTTTCAATTGCACTGTAGTTGACCATTTTGTACACGTATTTTCTACCGCATTTCGCGAACATTCTTTCTTTTTTACGTATAGCTGCATTTAGGAAAACGCTCAAGTTTGATTTTTCGTGGGCCTTTGATCAACTTTGGTGACTACGTTTGTGCATTAGTAGTTATGCATTTTATACGCGTATTTTTTATTGTGTTTTGCAAACCTTCATTTTTTATTGAGTTATAGCCATATTTAGGAAACTACTCATAGATTTGTTTTTTGGGGCTATCTATCAACTTTGGTGACTACGATTGTGGATTGTACTATAGTTGTGAATTTTGTAGGCATATTTTTCATTGTGTTTAAACAACCTTCATTTTTTATTGACTTATAGCCGCATTTAGGAAAACACTCAGGTTTGCATTTTCGTAGGCCATCGATCAACTTTGGTGACTACAATTGTGGATTACACTATAGTTGTCCATTATGTACACGTAATTTCTATTGCCTTTCATGAACCTTCATTTATTGTTGACTTATAGCCACATTTAGGAAACTGCTCCTGTTTGAGTTTTCGTCAGCCATCGATCAACTTTGGTGACTACTAATGTGGACTACAAATCAAGAAAAACAATGTTGAAAGGAAATAGAAAATATACATATGGATAGTGTAATCAATCCATCATGAAAGATCGTATAAAACGCAAAACAGCTGTACAGCTATAACTCAAACATGAGCGTTTCCTAAGTTGATGACTATGCTTGACTTATAGCCGTATTTAGGAAAACGCCAGTTTGAGTTTTCATAGGCCATCGATTAACTTTGGTGACTACGATTGTGGGTTACACTATAGTTGTCCATTATGTACGCGTAATTTCTATCACCTTTCGTGAACTTTCCTTTATTGTTGACTTATAGCCACATTTAGGAAACTGCTCCTGTTTGAGTTTTCGTGGGCTGTTGATAAACTTTGGTGACTATGATTGTTGATTGCACTGTAGTTGTCCATTCTGTACATGTATTTTCTATCAACTTTCGTGAACCTTCATTTTTTGTTCAATTTATATCCGCATTGAGGAAATCGGTCGTGTTTGATTTTTTGTGGGCCATCAATCAACTTTGGTGACTACGATTGTGGATTGTACTGTATTTGTGCATTCTATACGCAAATTTTTAATGCCTTTCTCACAGTTTCTTTTTTTGTTGAGTTATAGCTATATTTAGGAAAACGCTCGTGTTTGAGTTTTTGTGGGTCATTGAATAACTATGGTGACTATGATTGTGAATTACAATATCTTTTTACATTTTATACACGTATTGTCTAACATCTTTCGCAAACCTTCATTTTTCGTTGAGTTATAGCCGCACTTAGGAAATCGCTCGTGTTTGAGTTTTCGTGGTCCATCGATCAACCTTGGTCACTAGGATTGTGGATTACACTATAGTTGTGCATTTTATACATGTATTGTCTATCGGATTATGCAAACCTTCATTTTACATTGAGTTATAACTTTACTTACGAAACCGCTCATGTTTGTGTTTTCGTGGGCCATCGATGAACTTTGGTGATTACGATTTTGAAATGCACTATATTTCTCCATTTTGTTTTTCGTATTTTCTATAGTATTTCACGAAACCTTCATTTTTTGTTGAGTTATAGCCACATTTAGGAAACTGCTCATATATTAGTTTTTTTGAGTTATCAATCAACTTTGGTGACTACGATTATAGATTGTATTGTAGTTGTGCATTCTGTACACATTTTTTTAATCGCATTTCAAAAACCTTCATTTTTTGTTGAGTTATAGCTGCATTTAGGAAAACGCTCCTGCTTGATTTTTCATGGGCAATTGATCATCTTTGGTGAGTACGATTGTGGATTATACTGTAGTTGTGCACTCTATACACGTATTTTCTATCACCTTTCGTGAACCTTCATTATTCATTTAGTTATAGCTGCACTTAGGAAACCGTTCGTGTTTGAATTTTCGTGGGCCATCAATCAACTTTGATGACTATGATTGTGGATTGCACTATAGCTTTCCATTACGTACGTGTATTTACTAACGCCTTTCGCGAAACTTCATTTTTTGTTCAGTTATAGCCCCATTTAGGAAACCGCTCATGTTTGAGTTTTTTTGGGCCATCGATCAACTTTGATGACTACGATTGTGGTTTGTAGTGTAGTTGTGCATTCCGTATGAATATTTTTAATCACCTTTCACAAACGTTCAATTTTTGTTGAGTTATAGCCTCATTTAGGAAAACACTCTTATTTGAGTTTTCGTGGGCCTTCGATCAACTTTGGTATCTATGATTGTGGATTATACTGTAGTTGTGCATTCTATATGTGTATTTTATATCGCGTTTTGCGAACCTTAGTTTTTCTTTGAGTTATATCTGTATTTAGGAAAGCTCTCGTATTTGAGTTTTCCTAGGACATCGATCCACTTTGATGACTACGATTGTGGATTGCACTATAATTGTCCATTCTATATGTAAATTTTCTATCGCCGTTCATGAACCTTCATTTTTTGTTGAGTTATAGCCCAATTTAGGAAACCGCTAGAGTTTGAGTTTTCATGCCCCATCAATCCAATTTTGGTGACTATGCTTGTGGATTATACTGTAGTGGTGCATTCTATAAATGTATTTTCTATCACCTTTGGTGAACCCTCATTCTTTGTTGAGTTATAGCCGCATTTAAGAAATCGCTCATGTTTGAGTTTTTATGGGCCATCAATCAACTTTGGTGAATACGATTATGGATTGTAGTATAGTTTTTCTCATTCTCTATGCATATTTGAGTTTTTGTGGGCCATCAATTAAATTTGGTGAATACGATTGTGGGTTGTACTGTAGCTGTGAATTCTGTTCACATACTTTTAATCGCCTTTCACGAACCTTCATTTTTTTTGAGTTATAGTCGCATTTAGGAAAACGCTCGTGTTTGAGTTTTCGTGGGCCATTGATCAACTTTGGTGACTATGATTGTGGACTACAAATCAAGAAAAAAAGATGGTTTGCGAAAGGCAATAGAAAATACACATACATAATGGACAACTATAGTGCAATCCACAATCGTAGTCACGAAAGTTGATCGATGGTGCACGAAAACACAAATATAAGTGGTTTCCTAAGAGCAGCTATAACTCAAACATGAGCGGTTTCCTAAATGCGTCTATAACTCAACAAAAAATGAAGCTTCGTGAAAGGCGATTTAAAATAAGCATATAGAAGCTTCGTGAAAGTTGATGACTACGCTTGACTTATAGCCGCATTTAGGAAAACGCTCAGGTTTGAGTTTTCGTAGGCCATCGATCAACTTTGGTGACTACGATTGTGGGTTACACTATAGTTGTCCATTATGTACGCGTAATTCTATCACCTTTCGTGAACCTTCATTTATTGTTGACTTATAGCCACATTTAGGAAACTGCTCCTGTTTGAGTTTTCGTGGGCCATCGATCAACTTTGGTGACTACGATTGTTGATTGCACTGTAGTTGTCCATTCTATACACGTATTTTCTATCAACTTTCGTGAACCTTCATTTTTTGTTGAGTTATATCCGCATTGAGGAAATCGCTCGTGTTTGAGTTTTTGTGGGCAATCAATCAACTTTGGTGACTACGATTGTGGATTGTACTGTATTTGTGCATTCTATATGCAAATTTTTAATTGCCTTTCTCAAAGTTTCATTTTTTGTTGAGTTATAGCCGTATTTAGGAAAACGCTCGTGTTTGAGTTTTTGTGGGTCATCAATCAACTATGGTGACTATGATTGTGAATTACACTATTTTTGTACATTTTATACACGTATTGTCTAACATCTTTCGCAAACCTTCATTTTTCGTTGAGTTATAGCCGCACTTAGGAAATCACTGGTGTTTGAGTTTTCGTGGTCCATCGATGAACTTTTGTGACTACGATTGTGGATTACACTATAGTTGTGCATTTTATACACGTATTGTCTATCGGATTATGCAAACCTTTATTTTTCATTGAGTTATAACTGTACTTACGAAACCGCTCGTTTTTGTGTTTTCGTGGGCCATCGATGAACTTTGGTGATTACGATTTTGAAATGCACTATATTTCTCCATTTTGTTTGCATATTTTCTATAGTATTTCATGAAACCTTCATTTTTTGTTGAGTTATAACCACATTTAGGAAACTGCTCATATATTAGTTTTTTTGAGCTATCAATCAACTTTGGTGATACAATTGTGGATTGTACTGTAGTTGTGCATTCTGTACACATATTTTTAATCGCATTTCACAAACCTTCATTTTTTGTTGAGTTATAGCTGCATTTAGGAAAACGCTCCTGCTTGAGTTTTTGTGGGCAATTGATCATCTTTGGTGAGTACGATTGTGGATTACATTGTAGTTGTGCACTCTATACACATATTTTATATCACCTTTCGCGAAACTTCATTATTCATTGAGTTATAGCTGCACTTAGGGAAACCGCTCGTGTTTGAATTTTCCTGGGCCATTGATCTACTTTGGTGACTATGATTGTGGATTGCACTATAGCTTTCCATTATGTACGTGTATTTACTAAAGCCTTACGCGAAAATTCATTTTTTGTTCAGTTATAGCCCCATTTAGGAAACCACTCATGTTTGAATTTTTTTGGGGCATCGATCAACTTTGATGACTACGATTGTGGTTTGTATGTAGTTGTGCATTCCGTATGAATATTTTTAATCACCTTTCACAAACCTTCAATTTTTGTTGAGTTATAGCCTCATTTAGGAAAGCTTTCTTATTTGAGCTTTCGTGGGCCATCGATCAACTTTGGTGTCTATGATTATGGATTATCTGTAGTTGTGCATTCTATATGTGTATTTTATATCGCATTTCGTGAACCTTCATTTTCTTTGAGTTATATCTGTACTTAGGCACGCTCTCGTATTTGAGTTTTCCTAGGCCATCGATCAACTTTGGTGACTACGATTGTGGATTGCACTATAATTGTCCATTCTATACGTGTATTTTCTATTACCGTTCACGAACCTTCATTTTTTGTTGAGTTATAGCCCCATTTAGGAAACCGCTAGAGTTTGAGTTTTCATGCACCATCGATCCAATTTTGGTGACTATTCTTGTGGATTATACTGTAGTGGTGCATTCTATAAATGTATTTTCTATCACCTTTGGCGAACCTTCATTCTTTGTTGAGTTATAGCCGCATTTAAGAAATCGCTCATGTTTGAGTTTTTGTGGGCCATCAATCAACTTTGGTGAATACGATTGTGGATTGTAGTATAGTTTTTCTCATTCTCCATGCATATTTGAGTTTTTGTGGGCCATCAATTAAATTTGGTGAATATGATTGTGGGTTGTACTGTAGTTGTGAATTCTGTTCACATACTTTTAATCGCCTTTCACGAACCTTCATTTTTTTTGAGTTATAGCCGCATTTAGGAAAACGCTCATGTTTGAGTTTTCGTGGGCCATTGATCAACTTTGGTGACTAGGATTGTGGACTACAAGTCAAGAAAAAAAGATGGTTCGCGAAAGGCAATAGAAAATACACATACATAATGGACAACTATAGTGCAATCCACAATCGTAGTCATGAAAGTTGATCAATGACCAACGAAAACGCAAACACAAGCGGTTTCCTAAGTGCAGCTATAACTCAAACATGAGCAGTTTCCTAAATGAGTCTATAACTCAACAAAAAATGAAGCTTCGTGAAAGGCAATTAAAAATATGCGTATAGAATGTTCGTGAAATTTCATTGATTTCCCACAAAATCTCAAAGATGAACAGTTTTTTAAATGCGGCTTTCATCTCATCAAAAAATGAAGGTTCGTGAAAGGTGATAAAAAATACTGATATTGAATGCACAACTATAGTGTAATCGACAAACGCAGTCACCAAAGTTGATTAATGGCCGATGAAAACTCAAACTCATCCGATTACTGAAATGCAACTATAACTCAAAAAAAAATGAAGGCTCGCGAAAGGCGATAGAAAATACATGTACAAAATGGACATCTACAATGCAATCCACAATCATAGTCACCAAAGTTGATCAATGGCCCATGAAAAGTTAAACACTAGCAGTTTTTTAAGTGCGACTATAACTCAACGAAAATTGAAGGTTTGTGGAAGGAGATAGAAAATATAGGTATAGAATGCACAACTAAAGTGTAATCAACAAGTGTTGCAACCAAAGTTGATCAATGGCCCATGCAAACTCAAACATGAGCGGTTTCCTAAATGCGGCTATAACTCAAAGAAAAATTAAGGTTTGTGATTTAGGCGATAGAAAATACATGTACAGATTGGACAACTACAGTGCAATCCAAAATCGCAGTCACCAAAGTTGATCTAAGGTCCGAGGAAAACTCAAAATCGAGCGGTTTCCTAAATACGGCTATAACTCAACAAAAAATGAAGGTTCGCAAGAGGCGATAGAAAATACACGTAGAAAATAGACAACTACAGTGAAATCCACAATCGTAGTCACCAAAGTTGATCGATGGTTCACAAAAACTCAAACATGAGCGGTTTCCTAAGTGCGGCTATAACTCAACAAAAAATGAGGGTTCACGAAAGGCGATATAAAATATGTTTATAGAATGCACAACTACAATGTAATCCAAAACTATAGTTTCCAAAGTTGATCGATGGCATAGGAAATCTAAAACACGAGTGTTTTCCGAATGACGACTATAAGTCAACAAAAAATGAAGGTTCGTGAAAGGAAACTAAAAATTGTGTACAAAATGCACAACTATAGTACAATCTAGAATCGTAGTCACCAAAGTTAATTGATGGCCCACAAAAACTCAAACATGAGTGGTTTCCTAAATGCAGTTATAACTAAAAAACAATGAAGGTTCATGAAAGGCGATAGAAAATACATGTATAGAATGAAGAACTATAATGTAATCCATAATCGTAGTCACCAAAGTTGATCAATAGCCCATGAAAACTCAAATATGAGCAGTTTCCTAAATACTGCACTAACTCAAAAAAAATTAAGGTTCACAAAAGGTGATATTTACACATTCAGAAAGGACAACTATAGTTCAATGCAAAATTGTAGTCACCATAGTTGATCAATGGCCCACAAAAACTCAAACATGGGAGGTTTGCTAAGTAAATCTCAACAAAAAATGAAGATTCGCGAAAGGCTATAGAAAATACATGTAGTCACCAAACTTGATCGATAGCCCATGAAAAACTCAAACATGAGAGTTTTCCTAAATCATAACTCAACAAAAAATGAAGATTCGTGAAAGGTGATTAAAAATATGCATACATAATGTAGAACTATAGTACAATCCACAATCACAATCACCAAAGTTGATCGATGGCCCACAAAAACTCAAACATGATCAGTTTCCTAAATGCGGCTATAACTCAACAAAAAATGAAGGTTCGCGAAAGGCGATAGAAAATATGCCTACATAATGGGCAACTATAGTGCAATCCACAATTGTAGTCACCAAAGTTGATCAATGGAACACAAAAATTCAAACACGAGTAGTTTCCTAAGTGCGGCTATAACTTAATGAAAAATGAAGGTTCACGAAAGGCGATAGAAAATATGCGTATAAAATGTACAACTAGAGTGTAATCCACAATCGTAGTCACAAAAGTTGATTGATGGCCCACGAAAACTCGAACACGAGCATTTTACTCAGTGAGGCTATAACTCAACAATTTTTTTTTGGGAAAATAAAAAATATGGGTTTTATACAAATGTATAGGATTTTTCATAGAAAGATTCAAAGAATTTTCCTCTTTTACCTCTACTGCTTCTTTTTTTCAAAAAAATCTATCTTTTTCAAGGACAACTTAATTTTTTCAAAAACAGGCGATTTGGTTTTCTTTACCACACGAGCGCCTATAAAACTAATATTTTCAATTTTTCCAAAAATTTTTTTTTGTAGATTCTTTATTTGGGGGGTTCGTCCAAGTTGGTAAAAAATAAGTTTTTCAAAAAAAGGACGATCTGGGTCTGCTCAGAATGGCATTTTCTACAAAACCCATTTCTCAAATTTTTCATAAAAAGATTCTAAAAAATTTCCTTTGACCTCTACTACTACTTTTCAAAAAACTATATCTTTTTCAAGAACAACTAATTTTTTCGAAAAATGGACGATTAGGGTCTCTTGAGCACACAGAAACCCATATTTCAATTCTCCCAAAAAAATGTTTCGTAGAATATATTTTTGAGGAGTTTTTGCATGTTCGTGAAATATTAGTTTTTCAAAAAAAGAACGATCTGGGTCTGCTTAGAATGACATTGTGTAAAAAATCCATTTACCCCATTTTTCAGAAAAAGATTCAAATTTTTTTTCTATTTCTACTAGTACTTTCCAAAAAAGTCTATCTTTTTCAAGAACTTATTTTTTCAAAAAATGGGTGATCTGGGTCTCTTTAGCACATGAACACCTATAAAACCGATATTTTTGATTTTCCAAAAAAAATTGTTTTGTAGATTCTATTTTTGAGGGGTTCTTGCATGTTGGTGAAAAATTAGTTTTTCGAAGAAAGGACGATCAGGGTCTACTCAGAACGACATTCTCTACAAAACCTATTTGTCATATTTTTCATAAAAAGATTCAAAATATTTGTCTCTGTTGTCTCTACTACTTGTAGTTTTCAAAAAAATGTATCTTTTTGAAGAACAAATATTTTTTTCAAAAAATGGACGATCTGGGTCTTTTTAGCACACAGGTACCGAAACCCATATTTTTTATTTTCCCAAAAAAAATTATTTCCTAGATTCTATTTTTGAAGGGTTTGCATTATCCATAATCATACTCACCAAAGTTGATAGATGGCCTGCAAAAACCCAAACACGAGCGGTTTCCTAGGTGCAGCAATAACTCATTGAATAATGAACGTTTGCGAAAGGCAATAGAAAATATGTGTATAGAATGCACAACTACAGTGTAATCCACAATCGTAGTAACCAAAGCTTATCGATGGCCCACGAAAACTCAGACACAAGCGTTTTCCTAAATGCGGCTATAAATCAACAAAAAATGAAGGTTTAAGAAAGGAAATTAAAAAAGATGTGTATAGAATGCACAACTATAGTACAATCCAAAATCGTAGTCGAGAAAGTTGATTGATGGCCAACAAAAACTCAAACAAGAGCGGTTTCCTAAATATGGCTATAACTCAACAAAAAAGAAATGTTCACAAAAGTCAATAGAAAATATGTATACAAAATGGAGAACTACAGTGCAATCCACAATTGTAGTCACCAAAGTTGATCGATGGCCCACGAAAACTCAAACACAAGTGGTTTCTTAAATGCGGCTATAACTCATAAAAAAATAAAGGTTCATGAAAGGCAATAGAAAATAAGCGTATAGAATGGACAACTAAAGTGTAATCCACAATCATAGTCACCAAAGTTAATCGATGGCACACGAAAACAAAAACACAAGTGCTTTCCTAAATTCGGCTATAACTCAACAGAAAATGAAGGTTCATTAAAGGCAATTAAAAATATGCGTACAAAATGCACAACTACAGTACAATCCACAATTGTAGTAACAAAAGTTGATAGATGGCCCAAAAAAACTCAAACATGAGCAGTTTCCTAAATGTGGCTATAACTCAAAAGAAAATGAAGGTTCACAAAAGGCAATAGAAAATATGCAGATAGAATGTAAAACTACAGTGTAATACGCAAACGTAGTCACCAAAGTTGATCAATGGCCCACAAAAACTCAAACTCAAGTTTTTTCCTAAATGGGACTATAACTCAATAAAAAATGAAGGTTCGTGAAAGGCAATAGAAAATACGTGTATAGAATGCAGAACTACAGTGTAATCCACAATTGTAGTCACCAAAGTTGATCGGTGGCCGACGAAAACTCATACACGAGAGTTTTTCTAAATGTGGGTATAACTCAACAAAAAAGGAAGGTTCATCAAAGGTGTTTAAGAATATGCATACATAATGCACAACTACAGTAAAATCCACAATCATAGTTACTAAAGTCGATCGATGGCCCATAGAAACACAAACATGAGAGGTTTCCCAAATGCGGCTATAACTCAACAAAAAATGAAGGTTCGTGAAAGGCGATAGAAAATATGTGTATAGAATACACAACTACATTGTAATCCACAAGTGTAGTCACCAATGTTCATTGATGGCCCACGAAAGCTTAAACTAGAGTGGTTTCCTAAATTTCCTGTATAACTCAACAAAAAATGAGGGTTCGCAAAAGGCGATATGAAATAGGCATATAGAATGGAAAACTACAATGCAATCCATAATATTAGTAACCAAAATTCATCGATGGCCTACAAAAACTCAAACATGAATGTTTTCCTCAGTGCAGCTATAACTAAACGAAAAATGAAGGTTCGCGAAAGGCGATAGAAAATACGCGTATAGAATGAGCAACTACATTGTAATCCACAATCATAGTCGCCAAAGTTGATCGATGGCCCATGAAAACTCAAACACGAGCATTTTCTTACATGTGGCTATAACTCAAAAAAAATGAAGGTTCGTGACAGGCGATTAAAAATATGTGTATAAAATGCACAACTACAGCACAATCCACAAAGTCACCAAAGTTGAATGATGGCCCACAAAAACTCAAAAATGAGTAGTTTCCTAAATGCGGCTATAACTCAACAAGAAATGAAGGTTCGTGAAAGGCAATAGAAAATACGAATATAGAATGCAAAACTACAGTGTAATTCACAAGCGTAGTCAGCAATGTTGAACGATGGGCTAGAAAATCTCAAATACGAGTGGTTTCCAAAATGCGATAGAAAACTAGTGTTACTCACCAAAAAACAAACGTTCACAAATGACGACAGAAAATTAGCGTTCATAATGCAGAAATACATTGCAATCCACAATCGTAGTCACCAAAATTGATCAATGGCCAGCCCACAAACACTCAATCACGAGCAATTTCCTAAATGCGGCTATAACTCAGCAAAAAGTGAAGGTTCATGAAAGCCGATAGAAAATATGCATACAGAATGGACAACTACAATACAATTGAGCAATAGTCACCAAACTTGATCGATAGCCCATGAAAACTTAAACACGAGCATTTCCCTAAATCTGGCTATTACTCAACAAAAAATGAAGGATTGTAAAATGAGATTAAAAATATGCCCACAAAATGAGCAACTACAATACAACCCACAATCTTAGTCACCAAAGTTGATTGATGGCCCTCAAAACCTCAAACATGAGTAGTTTCCTAAATGTGGCTATAACTCAAAAAAATGAAGGTTCATGAAAGGCAATAGAAAATATGTGTATAGAATTCACAACTACAATGTAATCCACAATTCTAGTCATCAAATTTGATCAATGGCCCAAGAAAACTCAATCACGAGTGGTTTCATAAGTGCGGCTATAACTCAGCGACAAATGAAGTTTCACGAAAGGCGATAGAAAATATGCGTATAAAATTCACAACTATAGTGCAATCCACAATCGTAGTCACCAAAATTGATCAATGGCCCACTAAAACTCAAAGTCGAGTGGTTTCCTAAGTGCCGCTATAACTCAACAAAAAATGAAGGTTCGTGAAAGGCGATAGAAAATACGCCTATAGAATGCACAACTACAGTGTAATCTGCGATCGTAGTCACCAAAGTTGATCAATGGCCCACAAAGAGTCAAACACTTGATTTTTCCTAAATGCAGCTATAACTCAACAAAAAATAAAGGTTCATGAAAAGCGATGGAAAATGCGCATCTAGAATGCATAACCACAGTATAATCCACAAGCGTAGTCACCAAAGTTGATCGATCGCCCAAAAAAATTCAATAACATGCAGTTTCCTATATGTGGCTATATCTCAACAAAAAATTAAGGTTCACGAAAGGCAATAGAAAATTTGTGCTCGTAATGCACAACAACAGTGCAATCCATAATTGTAGTCACCAAAATTGATCAATGGCCCACAAAAACTCAAACACAAGCAGTTTCCTAAATGCGGTTTTAACTCAACAAAAAATGAAGGTTCACGAAGGGCGATAGAAAATACGCATGCAGAATGAAGAACTAAAGTGCAATCCACAATCGTAGTCACCAAAGTTGATCGATGGCCCATGAAAATTCAAAACCAAGCGGTTTCCTAAGTGTGGTTATAACTCAATAAAAAAATGAAGGTTCGCGAAAAGGGATAGAAAATACTCTTATAGAATGCACAGCTACAGTGTAATCCACAATCGTAGTCACCAAAGTTTATCAATGGGTCATAAAAACTCAACCAAGAGCAGTTTCCTAAATGTGGCTATAACTCAAAAAAAAGTGAAGGTTCATGAAAGGCGATAGAAAATTAGCATTCATAATGCATAACTATCGTGCAATCCTTAATTGTAGTCATGAAAGTTGATTGATGCCCACAAAAACATAATTATGAATGGTTCCCTAAATGCGGCTACAACTCAACTAAAAATAAAGGTTCACAGAAGGCGATAGAAAATACACGTACATAACAGACAACTACAGTGCAATCCACAATTGTAGTCACCAAAGTTGATTGATGGCCCATGAAAACTAAAATATGAGCATTTTCCTAAATGCGGCTATAACTCAGAAAAAAATGAAGGTTAGTGAAAGGTGATTAAAAGTAATCATACAAAATGCACAACTACAATACAATCCAATATCATAGTCAGCAAAGTTGATCAATGTCCCAAAATATGTCAAACATGAGCGGTTTCCTAAGTGCAGCTATACTTAACGAAAAAAATGAAGGTTCACAAAAGGCAATAGAAAATACGCGTATAGAATGCACAACTACAATGTAATCCACAATCCTAGTCACCGAGGTTTATCGATGACTGGAGAAAACTCAAAAATGAGTGATTTCCTAAACGCGGCTATAACTCAAAAAAAAATCAAGGTTCGCAAAAATTGATAGAAAATATGCCTATAGAATGCACAACTATAAAGTAATGCACAAGCGTAGTCACAAAAGTTGATTGATGGCCCATCAAAACTCAAACTCGAGCGGTTTCCAAAAATGCGATTCTAACTCAACAGAAAATGAATGTTCGCCAGAGGTGATAGAAAATACACATACATAAAAAAATACAACTATAATGCAATCCACAATGATAGTCACCAAAGTTGATTGATGGCCCACAAAAACTCAAACATCAGCGGTTTCCTAAGTAAAGCTATAACTCAACAAAAAATGAAGGTTTGCAAAAGCCGATAGAAAATATGCGTATAGAATGCACAACTACAGTGTAATACACAATCGTAGTCACCACAATTGATCGATGCCCCACGAAAAACTCAAACACAAGCATTTTCCTAAATGTGGCTATAACTCAACAAGAAATGAAGATTTGTGAAAGGCGGTTAAAAATATTTATACAAAATGCACAACTAAGTACAATCCACAATCATAGTCACCAAAGTTGATAGATGGCCCATGAAAACTCAAACACGAGCAACTTCCTAAGTGTGCCTCTAACTCAACAAAAAATGAAGGTTCACGAAAGGGGATAGAAAAGAAACTTATAGAATGCACAATTACAATGTAATCCACAATCGTAGTCAACAAAGTTGATTGATGGCCCACGAAAATTCCAATACGAGCATTTTCCTAAATGCGGCTGAAAAAAATAAAAAATGAAAGAGCTTGAAAGGCAATTAACAATATTCATACAAAATGCACAACTACAATACAATCCACAATCGTAGTCACCAAAGTTGATCGATGGGCCATGGAAACTGAAACTCGAGAGGTTTTCTAAATGCGGCTATAACTGAACGCTCAGAAAAGGCAATAGAAAATACGCGTAAAAAATGGGAAACTACAATGAAACACAGTCGTAGTCACCAAAGTTGATCGATGGACCATGAAAACTCAAAGATGAGCGGTTTCCTGAGTGCAGCTATATGTAAACAAAAAATGAAGGTTCTTAAAAATTGATAGGAAATAAAAGTATAGAATGCACAACTATAGTACAATCCACAATCTTAGTCACCGAAGTTGATCCATGGCCCACAAAAACTCAAACATGAGTGGTTTCTAAATTGCGGCTATAACTCAACATAAAATGAAGGTTCGTGAAAGGCGATAGAAAATAAGCGTATAGAATGCACTGTACTATAGTGTAATCCACAAGCGTAGTCACCAAAGTTGATCGATGGCCTAGGAAAACTCAAACACAAATGGTTTCCTAAGTGCGGCTATAACTCAATGATTAGGACTCGTGAAAGGTGAGAAAATAGGTGTATAGATTGCAAAACCACAGTGCAATCCACAATCGTAGTCACCAAAGTTCAACGATGGCCCATGGAAACTCAAACATGAGTGGTTTGCTATAATTGGCTATTAATAAATGTACAAATAAGGTTCATGAAAGGCGATAGAAAAAATGCATATAGAATGCACAACTACAGTGTAATCCACAATCTTAGTCACCAAAGTTGATCGATGGCCCACGAAAACTCAAAAACAAGTGTTTTCCTAAAAGTGTCTATAACTCAATAAAAACTGAAGGTTCGTGAAAAGTGAAATCTTTAAAATATTTGTACAGAATGCACAACTATAGTACAATCCACAATTGTTGTCACCAAAGTTGATTGATGGCCTAGAATAACTCAAACATGAGCAGTTTCCTAAGTGCGGCTATAACTCACTGAAAAAGGAAGGTTCGTAAAAGGAAATAGAAAATACGTGTATAGAATGCACAACTATGGTGTAATCCACATGCATATTCACCAAAGTTGATTGATGGCCCCCAAAAAGTCAAACACAAGCATTTTCCTAAATGCGGCTATAACTTTACAAAAAATGAACGTTTATCAAAGGCAATTAAAAATATGTGTACAGAAAGCACGGCTATAGTACAATCCATAATCATAGTCACCAAAGTTGATTGATGGCCCATAAAAACTAAAACATGAGTAGTTTCCTAAGTGTAGCTATAACTCAACAAAAAAGGAAGGTTCGCGAAAGGCAATAAAAAATACATGTAAAGAATGCACAACTACAGTCTAATCCACAATCGTAGTCACCAAAGTAGATCAATCACCCAACAAAAGTCAAACATGAGCAGTTTCCTAAATACGGCTATAACTCAACAAAAAATGAAGGTTCACAAAAGGCGATAAAAAATACGCATGTAGAATGCACAACTATATTATAATCCACAAGCGTAGTCACCAAAGTTGATTGATGGCCCAAAAAAAATCAAACTCGAGCGGTTTCCTGAATGCGGCTATAACTCAACAAAAAAAGAAGGTTCACGAAAGGCAATAGAAAATACATGTACAAAATTGAACACTATAGTGCAATCCAGAATTGTAGTCAGCAAAGTTGATCAATGGGCCATGAAAATTCAAACATGAACAGTTTCCTAAGTGTAGCTATAACTCAACGAAAAATGAAGGTTTGTGAAAATGATAGAAAATACGTGTATAGAATTCACAACTACAATGTAATCCACAATCGTAGTCAAACATGAATGTTTTCCTTAATGTGGCTATAACTCAACAAAAAATGAAGGTTTGTGAAAGGCGATTAAAAATATGCGTACAGAATGCACAACTACAAGACAATCCACAGTCATAGTCACCAAAGTTGATTGATAGCCCATGAAAACTCAAACACGAGCGGTTTCCTAAATGCGGCTATAACTCAACAAAAAATGAAGGTTAACGAAAGTCGATAGAAAATACGTGTACAAAATGTAAAACTACAGTGAAATCCACAATCGTAGTCACCAAAGTTGATTGATGGCCCACGAAAACTCAAACACGAGCGTTTTTTCAAATAAGGCTATAAATCAAGAAAATAATGAAGGTTCGTAAAAGGCGATTAAAAATATGTGTACAGAATGCACGACAATAGTACAATCCAGAATCGTAGTCATCAAAGTTGCTTGATAGCCCAAAAAAACTCAAACATGAGTTGTTTTGTAAATGCTAGTATAACTACACAAAAATTGAAGGTTTGGGAAAGGTGATGGAAACTACTCATATAGAATGTGCAACTATAGTGTAATCCACAATCGTAGTCACCAAAGTTGATTGATGCCACATGGAAACTCAAACTCAAGCGGTTTCCTAAATGCGGCTATAACTCAACAAAAAATAAGGTTCAGGAAATATAATAGAAAATACACGTAGAAAATGGACAACTATAGTATAGTCCACAATTGTAGTCACCAAAGTTGATCATTGGCCCAAAAAAACTCAAACATGAGCGATTTCCTAAGTGCAACTATAACTCAACGAATAATGAAGGTTCGCAAAAGGTGATAGAAAATACTCGTATAGAATGCATTTACAACTATAGTGTAATCCACAATCGTAGTCACCAAAGTTGATCAATGGTCCATGAAAACTTAAACACGAGCATTTTCCTAAATGCGGCTACATCTCAACAAAAATTGAAGGTTTGTGAAAGGTGATTAAAAAAAACATAAATAATGGATAATGGATGGGGCATCCAGATGCAGTGCGGGGTTCTCGGCTTCATAGCGGATAAACAGTCTGGCTCCTTACCCCATGGCTTAGTCAGGTCCGACAGTGGTAGGAAACCCGAGAATGAACAAGATGATCTAAACCTTCCACATTCAATGCTCCCAATTGAGGAACGCAGAGAAATGCATCTGATTGAATGCCCAACCAATCGACTGAACCTAAGGCCCTTAATCCCTTGATCGATTAACCGAGGCTAGTTTTGGTAGGAGAGGCTTTATTCCATGATGCATTGCATAGGGGCAGAGAGAGACAGGCGATAACCCGGTCTCCTGGTTATGAGCCATACCGAGCAAGGAACATCTTATTCCTCCCTCCCTCTGAGTTATCCAGCTGCACTTGCTGCATCCAGCCATCCCCTTATCTCGTGCCTAGATCCCTCTCTCTTTAAAGGTTATCGATCGACATGCTACTATTATCAACTATAGTGCAATCCACAATTGTGGTCATCAAATTTTATCGATGGACCAGGAAAATTCAAAAACTTGTGGATTCCTAAAGGTGGCGATAACTCAACAAAAAATGAAGGTTCACGAAAGGCGATAGAAAATACGTGTACAAAATGGACAACTACAGTACAATCCACAATTGTAGTCACCAAAGTTGATCAATGGCCAATAAAAACTCAAATATGAGTGGTTTCCCAAATGTGGCTATAACTAAAAAATAATGAAGGCTCGTGAAAGGTGATACAAAATACGTGTATAGAATGCACAACTAAAGTGCAATCCACAATCATAGCCACCAAAGTTGATTGATGGCCGATGAAAACTCAAACTCGAGTAGTTTCCTAAATACGATATAACTCAACAAAAAAACAAGGTTTGTGAAAGGCAATAGAAAATACGTGTACAAAATGGAAAACTATAGTGCAATCCATAATTGTAGTCACCAAAGTTCATCGATGGCCCACAAAAACTCAAACACGAGCGGTTTCCTATTCAACGCCATAAATCAACGAAAAATGAAGGTTCACGAAAAGTGATAAAATATCATTATACGAAATTCTCTACAAAACCCATTTCTCATATTTTTGATAAAAAAGATTCAAAACCTTTGCCTCTATTACCTCTACTGATTCCATTTTTTAGGGGTTTTTGCATGTTGGTGAAAAATTAGTTTTTCGAAAAAAGGACGATCTGGTCTAAGTTAGATCAATTCTCCACAAAACCCATTTCTCAAATTTTTCATAAAAAGATTCAAAAATAATTCTTTTGTACTGTTCTACTTTTCAAAAAAATCTATGTTTTTCAAGAACAACCTATTTTGTCAAAAAATGGACGATAGGGTCTCTTAGCACATGACCACTTATAAAACCCATATTTCGATTTTTCCAAAAGAAATTGTTTGGTGGATTCTATTTTTGAGGGGTTTTTGCATTTTGGTGAAAAACAAAATTTTCAAGAAAAGGACAATATGGATTTAGTCAGAATAAATAGTTTTTAAAAAACTGGACGATCTGGGTCTCTTGAGCACACGAATACCTATAAAACTCATATTTTTGATTTTCCCTAAAAAATTGTTTTGTAGATTCTATTTTTTAGGGGTTTTTGCATGTTAGTGAAATATTAGTTTTTCAAATAAAGGACAATCTGGGTCTATTCAGAATGACATACTCTACAAAACCCATTTATCAAATTTTTCATTATAAGATTAAAAAAAAAATGTCTCTATTACCTCTATTGCTTCTACTTTTAAAAAAATCTATTTTTTTCAAAAACAACTTCTTTTTTCAAAAAATGGACTATATGGGACTCTTTAACACATTAGCACCTATAAAACCCATATCTTTTATTTTCCCAAAAAAATTGTTTCCTAGATTCTATTTTTGAGGGGTTCTTGCATGTTGGTGAAAAATTAGTTTTCTCTCCTACTTCTACTTTTTAAAAAAACCTATCTTTTTTAACAACTTGATTTTTCCAAAAATGGATGATCAGGTGTCTCTTGAGCAAACGAGCACCTATAAAACCCATATATCGATTTTCGTAATAAAAATATGTGTATTTTCTATCACCCTTCGTGAACATTCATTTAATTTTGAGTTATAGCTACATTTAGGAAACCACTCGTGTTTGAGTTTCCGGGGGCCATCGATCAACTTTGGTGACTACGATTGTGGATTGCACTGTAGTTGTTTATTTTCTATCGCCTTTCGCGAATGTTTCTTTTTTGTTGAGTTATAGCTGCATTTTGGAAGCTGCTCATGTTTTAGTTTTTGTGGGCCATCAATCAACTTTGGTGACAACAATTGTGGATAGTACTGTAGTTTTACATTCTATAGGAATATTTTTACTCGCCTTTCATAAATCTTTATTTTTTATTGAGTAATACCCGCATTTAGTAAAATGCTCGTGTTTGAGTTTTTGTTTGCCATCTATCAACCTTGGTGACTACAATTGTGGATTACAATGTAGTATTACATTCTATATGCGTATTTTCTATTTTCTTTTCTTGAACCTTCATTTTTCTGTTAGTTATAGCCGCATTTAGGAATCCGCTTATGTTTGAGTTTTTCGTGGGCCATCGATCAAATTTAATTGACTGCGATTGTGGATTACATGGTAGTTGTATATTCTATACGCGTATTTTTAATCGCCTTTCGGGAACCTTCAATTTTCGTTGAGTTAGCCACACTTAGAAAACCGATCGTGTTTGAGTTTTCATGGGCCATCAATCAACTTTAGTGACTACATTATTGGATTGCACTATACTTGTGCATTATGTACGTGTATTATCTATTGCCTTACGTGAACCTTCATTTTTTGTTGAGTTATAGCTGCATTTACGAAACCGCTCAAGTTTGAGTTTCTATGGGCCGTCAATCAACTTTGGTGACTAAAATTGTGGATCACACTGTAGTTGTCCACCATGTACGCGTATTTTCTGTCGCCTTTTGTGAACCTTCCTTTTTTACTGACTTATACACGCATTAAGGAAACCACTCGTGTTTGAGTTTTCATGGCCCACGAAAACTCAAACACAAGCATTTTCCTAAATCTGGCTATAACTAAAGAAAAAATGAAGGTTTGTGAAAGGCGATTAAAAATATGTGTACACAATGCACAACTAAGTACCATCCACAATCGTAGTCACCAGAGTTGATGAATGACCCAAAAAAAGTCAAACACGAGCGTTTTCCTAGGTGCGGCTATAACTTAACGAAAAATCAAGGTTTAGAAAAGTTGATAGAAAATATATGTATAGAATGCACAACTAAAGTGTAATCCATAGTCGTAGTCACCAAAGTTTATCGATCACCCATGAAAACTCAATCAGGAGCAGTTTCCTAAATGCTGCTATAACTAAACAAAAAGTGAAGTTTTGCGAAAACGGATAGAAAATACGCTTAGAGAAATGTAACCCGCAAGTGTAGTAACTAAAGGTTATCAATGACCAATAAAAACTTAAACTCGAGCGATTTTTCCTAAATGCGGCTATAACTCAACAAAAAATGAAGTTTCCCAAAAGGCAATACAAAATACACCTACAAAATGGACAACTA
The DNA here is from genome assembly GCA_007258455.2 of Sequoia sempervirens. NCBI lineage: Eukaryota > Viridiplantae > Streptophyta > Pinopsida > Cupressales > Cupressaceae > Sequoia > Sequoia sempervirens. The sequence continues at coordinate 489 of VDFB02252842.1, read as the reverse complement.
CAGTGCAATCCACAATCATAGTCACTAAGGTTTATCGATGGCCTATGAAATCTCAAACATAAACAGTTTCCTAAGTGCAGCTATAACTCAACGAATAATGAAGGTTCGCGAAAGGCGATAGAAAATACATGTATAAAGTGCACAACTACAATGTAATCCACAATCGTAATCACTAAAGTTGATCGATGGCCCATGAAATCTCAGACAGGAGTGGTTCCTTAAATGCAACTATAAATCAACAAAAAATGAAGGTTCATGTAATGCGATTAAAAATATGCGTATAGAATGCACAACTACAGTACAATCCACATTCGTAGTCACTAAAGTTGTTTGATGGCCCACAAAAATTCAAACATGAGCGATTTCCTCAATGTAGCTATAAGTCAACAAAAAATGAATGTTCACGAAAGGTGATAGAAAATAAGTGTGTAGAATGCACAACTACATTGTAATCCACAAGCATAGTCACCAAAGTTCATCAAAGGCCCA